>PVKU01003549.1:0-138399 GCA_004027475.1 Anoura caudifer | reverse complement strand
ATGTGTATAAATTCCTTAGCCACTCCGTTTCCTATACTGTACTTTACATCATCATAGCTATTCTGTGATTACCAATTTATACTTTTTAATTCCCTCAGCTCTTCATGCATTACCCCTGATCCCCTCCCATCTGGCAACCATTGAAACGCTCTCCATATCCATGATTCTGTCTCTCTTCTTCTTGTTTGCTTAGTGTGTTTTTTAGATTCAGTTGTTGGTAGGTATGAGTTTATTGCTATTTTATTGTTCATAGTTTTGATCTTGTTTTTCTTAGGTAAGTCCCTTTAACATATCATATAATAATGGCTTGGTGATGATAAACTTCTTTAGTTTTTTCTTGTCTTGCAAGCTCTTTATCTGCCCTCTGATTCTAAATGATAGCTTTGCTGGGTAGAGTCATCTTGGCTCTAGGTTCTTGCTTTTTATCACTTTGAGTACTTCTTGCCAGTTCCTTCTACCCTGCAGAGTTTCTTTTGAGAAATCAGCTGACAGTCTTATTGGAACTCCCCTGTAGAAAACTAACTGCTTTTCTCTTTCTGCTTTTAATATTCTCTCTTTATCATTAATCTTTGGAATTTTAATTATGACGTGTCTTAATATGGGCCTGTTTGCACCCATCTTGTTTGGGGGATATTTTGTGCTTCCTGGGCTTGCATATCTATTTCCTTCACCAAATAAAGCAATTTTTCTTTCATTAGTTTTTCAAATAGATTTCTAATTTCTTTCTCATTCTTTTCTCCTTCTGGCACTCCTATAATGCAAATGTTGGTTTGCTTGAAGTTGTTCCAGAGACTCCTTACACTATCCTCATTTTTTTGGATTCTTTTCTCTTGTTGTTCTGATTGGTTTTTTATTTCCTTGTATTCCATATCATTGCTTTGATTCTTGGCTTCATCCATTCTACTGTTGGTTCCCTGTAAATTGTCCTTTATTTCCATTAGTATATCCTTCATTTCTGACTGGTCTTTTTTATACTGTTGAGGTCCTCACTAAGTTCCTTGAGCATCCTTATAACCAGGGTTTTGAACTCTGCATCTGATAGATTGCTTATCTCCCTTTTGTTTAGCTCTTTTTCTGAGGCCAGCTGCTGCTAATGCTGGGCCTGGGGCTGCTTAGCCAAAGGTATGGGGACTCGGGGCTCGCTGAGGCTGGTTGTTGCTTGTTTGAGAGGATGTAGGAAGATGTGAATTCTGAGCCAAGACCAGCTATTCCTATGGAAAAGCCACTGTTAACAGCTTGGGCAGGCCATAAGTTAGGTGAGGCAGAGCCTCAGGGATTCCCCAGGGCAGAGAAAACCATGTGAGCCAGGTTGATGGAGCCCCAGATATAGCACCTGCCTGCCAGCTGTGTGGCTCTGTGAAGGGAGGGCTCAGAAAAGGAACAGTGGCCTCTGCCTGCCTTTCTGTCTGGGAGATAGCTGTCCCTCAGCTCTTGGCCAGATGTCAGACACTTCAGTTCCTCCCTGTATACCACTGGTGCCCTTCAAGCCTCTGCCCTGGTGCTGGAGCTCTTTGGGAGTGAGTCGGAGTAAGTCCATGTAGGGACCCTTTAGGAGGAACTACCTGGGAATCCAGAAGTTCCTTCCACTGACTCAGTCCCTGCTGGTTTTTGCAGCCAGAAGTTTTGGGGACTTATCTTCCTGGCACTGGGACCCTGAGCTTGGTGGGCTTGCTGTGGAGCTGGGACCCCTTGCTCTTGAGATATCCCTCCCAGATTATGATGCACCACTTGTTGGTATGGAACCAGACCACTCCATATCTTCACATCTCTGTGTTGCCTACCAGTCTGGATGGATGTGGTTTCTTTAGTTCCATAGACTTCCATTCAACTTGATTTCCGACAGTTCTGAGTGATGGTGGTTCTGTGGTTGTAATTTTGATGTGGTTGTGCAAGGAGGTGAGCTGTGTTTCCCTACATCTCCATCTTGACCAGAAATCTGTGTTTGAACATTGCGATAGGGCCAATTAAGTAGAAGTCTTTCTTCAAGCTGTTCACGACAACTAGACATATTAATGTGCAGGATGGGTGGGGCAAAAGTAGGTTTTCAGTTTGTATGGAAAATAATACAATCATCAATAAATAATAATACAAGAGTTAACTCTGTTTGGCATATCCACAACTGTAAACCTACTTTCATTTCACCCTGTATGTGAATTTGGGAATACATTTTAACTGAGAATCACTATGTCTTAATCATGTGACCATTTTACTGGTAAGATGTACAACCCTCTATATGAGTTTGAGTCTCTTATAGGTGTGGGTTAGTGAAGAAGGAGGTAGAGATAAACCTTTAAACCGTTACAGTTTGTTCTTGAATTTACATGCCAAGTAAGAGTGGCTCTGATAATCCCAAAGAGTGGATCATCTAGCTGCTCTTTCTCTTTGATGTCAAAATGGTTAAGGAAAAATGTATTTTTCCTGACATAGCAACCTTCTTACAGCTATTTGACTTATGTAATAAAAAGTAATTTTTTTGACTTAGCTTGCTTGTGTTCCAAGAGCCAGGACAGGAAGGAGGAAGGGCACTCGAGAAACACGCTGGTTGGTAGGAAGAATGTGGCTGGTATGAAACACTGTTAAATATACTAAAACAATTGGGTAAGTTAAATAAGGAAACCATGAGAGATTATTTCCTTAACTGAGCACTGAATGATCAGGGGGATATTCTTCTCCATTCCAATTTTAGAAAATGGCTTTTAAAATCTTTATATTTCTTTTAATATTTGTGCACACTGATGAAATACACTAGACAGCACAACTGAAGAAGCAATTCAGAAGTACACTGCCACGTTTTAGAAAACACTGATCTGGAACATTTATTTGACTGTAATAATTTAGTGACTGTTATCATCATCATCAATTGACAGTATGTAACACTTTAGTTAATATAAAATTGCTTATCTAAGGTGTAGTGTATGCTGTTTAGTATTAACTTATACATTATAAAAATAATCATTTCACCTTTCAGGGAAATGCAGGTGACTGGCTACATATATAATTAAAATTATTTTAGCAGGAGCTGGTCTATATGAAAGCTCTGCTTAAAATCAAAGAAAAATAAAATAAGTTTTCATGATAATTTTGTTTTAACTTTGTGTATCAGTGACATATTTGTTAATCATATTGTTATTCCCATGGAGAATAGAAAAGAAAATCAGATATACCTAAAGAAATCAGAAATACCATTTTAAATAATTAAAAAGGAACTGAGACTAGACTGCACAGTCTGTGCAAACAAATACAAATTAAATTCCCACTGAATGCCTGGCTTCCTTATTTCATCTGCTTCCTGTTCCTACTCAAAGCACCTCTTTCCTGCATTGTAGAAAATCTGAATTCCTGACTAAGACGCTTGCAATCTATTTGATTGAAAAAAAGAGTGGCTTTACTTTTCTGAATAAATGGTGCATTTATTGGCTCCAGTTGTATGATGCTGTATGACAGAGGATTACAGGGCAATTTTGGAGTGAATTTTATAAATTTATATTCCCTATGTCCCATTTGATACATCTTTATCTGTCTGGGTCTTCTTATCTTGGATAACAGTCTCATTTTCCTTCACACCTGGGGAAAAAAAACCCAGAAACTATTGTTAGTATAAATTGAATAAAAGAGCAATAGGTGCCCTGGCTGGTGTTGCTCAGTGGATTGAGCGCCGGCCTGCAAACAAAAGGGTCGCCAGTTTGATTCCCAGTCAGGGCACATGCCTGGGTTGTGGGCCAGGTCCCTGGTGGGGGTGTGTGTGAGAGGCAACCACACATTGATGTTTCTCTCCCTCCCTTCCCCGCTTTCTAAAAATAAAGAAAAATCTTCAGAAAAAAGCAGAAAAGAGCAATAGGTGATATAACTATATTACTCATTCATTCCTTAAATCTCACCATTTGAGTTAACTGTCCCCTGCCCCTTACCTTCTCTCAGTTTTTGTCCCTTCAATGTACAGCCTTCTAGAGCTAGAAAATGCCCAAGGTTTGTGCTGCCTCTAAAAAGGGAGCAGAAAGGGAGAGTATCATGGTAAAAATGGTATGGGCTGTGGAAAGTAAATATAGTAAAATATTTCACTTTAATATCGAGATGATGGCCCTGGCTGGTGTAGCTCAGTGAATTGAGCGCAGGCCTGCGAACCAAAGGATCGCAGTTTGATTCCCAGTCAGGGCACATGCCTGGGTTGCGGGCCAGGTCCCCAGTATGGGGGACACACATTGATATTTCTCTCCCTCTGTCCTTCCCTTCCCCTCTAAAGATAAAATAAAATAAAAAAAATTGAGATGATGGATGTGTTCAATGCACAATTCTTTCAATTTTCCCTGTACCTTTGAAAATGTTCCTAATAAAATGTTAGGAAAAAAGAGAAGTGCTTCAGGTAAGATTAGGCCTGAGAAATGATTATGAAATGGTGATGTAGAAATAACTGGAGACGTTGGCAGGAGGAGTTTTGGTGGAGTGGGAGGATGCAAGCCTCCTGGTTGGAATGGATGGGAGAGAAAAGGGGAGGAAAGAACTGGCGACAGAGAGTTGTAGCAGCTCTTTTGAGGAGCTTTGCTGTAAAGCGATAGCACATTTGCTGTAAATAGAGCAGTAGCTACAGGGGACTGAGGGAAGGAGGCTATGGGTGAAATGACAGCATGCATGTGTGCTATTGGGAGTGATCCAGTAGAGGGATGAAACGTAATGATGCAGGAAAGGAAAAGAATTACAGGAAGGATGTCCTTGAGTTGGTGTGGGGGGTAAAATTTTGTGCATGTGCAGAAGGGCTGGCCTTAACACGGATGGTTCATCTATAACAACTGGAGGGAAGGCAGAGAATATGAGCGCAGGTGCAAGTAAAAGGGGGTGTGTATTGGTGGGAGCTTGCAGAATTCTCTTTTGACTGCTTGTGTTTTCTCAGTGAAAGAAGAAACAAGACTATCCCTTGAGTCTGAGCCTGTGGGGGAAAAATACATTAGGAATTTGAGAAGAGGGAAAATATGTAAGAGCATCTTCTGGGAGCATGGGAGAGTAAATGGACTGGGGAAATGGAACAGTCTATTTTTGAGGAAACAGATCTTACAAGTTGAATTGCTGGGTCGAAAATAGTATGTATATGCTTCCCCACCCCCACCAATGAATACTGAAAATCTACCCCTAAGAGTTGGATGCATTTATACTGCTACAAGTAATATACAATAGTTTCCTCTCACTCACAGTTGCATTTACCCATGGTCCACTATGATCTGACCATATTAAATAGGAAATTCCAGAAATAAATAACTCATCAGTTTTCAGTTACATGCCATTCTGAATAGTGCAGTGAAATCCCACACGCTCCTTCACCGCCCAGTCTAGGATGTGAAGCATCCCTGGTCCACCATCTCCACCGTATCTTCTCCTGCCAGGTAGTCACTTAGTCATCCTCTCCGTTACCAGATAGGTATGAGAGAGAGAGGGAGGGGCGGAGAGAGGGACATCATTCACATAACTTTCATTATAGTATGTTATTATAATAGTTCTGTTTCATTATTAGTTATTCTTGCTATTTTACTCTGCCTAATTTATAGATTCAACTTTATTATAGAGCGTATGTATAGGAGAAAACAGTGTATATAGGGTTTGGTGCTAGCCACAGACTCAGGCATCGACTAGGGCTTTTGAAACACGTCTCCTGTCGATAAAGAGGGACTACTGTATTGGCTTATCTGTCTCTCCATTCCTTTGCCTAATATGTTATTAAGCACTTTTTTCTCTTTCAATGTAATTGTTGGAAACCCATATTTCCATATACTTTAATTTGTATATCTCTTAATATGCATGAGGTAAGCATCTTCTCATATGCTTAAAAGTCAAAGATTGCAGGGGAAGCTAGATTTTTCTGGGGATCTACCTCTCAATCTCATGAGGTAAACAATTCTACTTTCTGTCTCCATGACTAGTCCTATACCATGAACTAGAGCTGAGAAGCACAGAAGCTTAGGGGTAGAAAAGATCTTAGAGATCTTAGGTTTTGTCCAAGCTTACAAGAAACTGGTTAGTGTTAGAGTAAGAACCATAACCCAGGACTTCTGATCCCCTGGCTAGGACTCAAGTTCTGTGTTCGGTGCTTGAAGAGGACAAAGGTTTTGAAGTAGGTGAGGGATGAAACATTCATTTGTGGGCTTTAGGAAGATGAATAAGTGCATGTATTTGTAATGCATTAGGACGGGTGAGGAGCCATGGCTTGCTCATAATAAGCATTTAGCGAGTATGCAAAAGAGAAAGGGAAAGGAAGCCTTCTACGAGCAGAGAGAGATACAAGATACAGCAGTGTCCTTCTGGCTCATAGAACTCTGAATTGAGTGGTCTTCCAGGGTTCTAGGAGAGGACGCGAAGACAGAAGGAAAAACTGCCACTAGTGTTGTTCACAGATCTGCTGTGCATAACCATGTAATTGGTGAGTGGACGGGAAGGCCTGACAATCACCCACGTTCTGCGTGCTGTGTCATAGGCCCACAGCAGGGCTGTGTAAGCACAGAGAGGGTTCTCATTTCCAATGTGTCCAACAATAGGCAGTGCCTCACTAATTCAGAGGGGCATCTATTACTAATCCATCTGCCCTGAAGGGACACCTTTCTCTAATTTGTACAAAAGTGCTGTGTAGGCTAGTGGTGGCTACATTGGTGCTCTCTGCAGTCATTCAGCACAATGTCCCTGAAAAGGGCCGTGGGTCCTCACCCATATTCCCATGTCCTCAGCTTTGTGTGATGTCCCCAAAACTGTATGGAATGACTAGAGGTCTCCCAATTAGTGGGGGTGGGTGCACGGTGGAGGGGGGAATAAAGGGAGAAAGAATGGGAACAATTGTCCCCAAGAGCATAATCAATAAAATATACTTTTTTAAATATATTTTATTGATTATGCTATTACAGTTGTCCCATTTCTCCCCATCATTCCCCTCCACCCTGCACACCCCCTCCCACCCACATTACCCCCTTTAGTTCATGTCCATGTGTCATAAGTTCTTTAGCTTCTATATTTCCCACACTATTCTTGCCCTCCCCCTGTCTATTTTCTAGTGATGATGAACTCCTTTAACTTAACCTTATCTGAGAAGCACTTTATCTGCCCTTCCATTCTAAATGAAAGCTTCAGTGGATAGAGCAATCTTGGATGTAGGTCCTTGCCTTTCATGACTTGGAATACTTCTTTCCAGCCCCTTCTTGCCTAGGTCTCTTTTGAGAAATCAGCTGACAGTCTAATGGGAACTCCTTTGTAGGTGACTGTCCCCTTATCCCTTGCTGCTTCTAGAATTCTCTCCTTCATTTTAATCTTGGCTAATGGAATGATGATGTGCCTTGGTGTGTTCCTCCTCGGGTCCAACTTCTTTGGGATTCTCTGAGCTTCCTAGACTTCCTGGAAGTCTATTTCCTTTGCCAGATTGGGGAAGTTCTCCTTTATTATTTGTTAAAATAAGTTTTCCACTTGTTGTTCTTCTTCTTCCCCTTCTGGTACCCCTATAATTTGGATGTTGGGACATTTAAAGATGTCCTGGAGGTTTCTAAGCCTCTCCTCATTTTTTTGAATTGTTGTTTCTTCATTCTTTTCTGTTTGGTTGTTTGTTTCTTCCTTCTGGTCCACTCCATTGGTTTGAGTCCCAGTTTTCCTCCCATCTCTCTTGATTCCCTGTGCATTTTCCTTCATTTCACTTATTGTAGCCTTCATTTGTTTATCTAATTTGTGAGCAAAGTCAACCACTTCTGTGAGCATCCTGATCACCAGTGCTTTGAACTATGCATCTGATAGGTTGGCTATCTCTTGGTCACTTAGATGAATTAGCTCTGGGGATTTGATCTGTTCTCCTGTTTGAGCCATTTTTTTGGGGGGTGGGGGTCTGGTCGTGGGTGTTACATATGAGGGGCGGAGCCTTAGGTGTTCCCCAGGGCAGGGCAGCCCAGTTGCTGGGTTGTGACGCTGTATGTGGGGGCGGGGTACAAGAGGGAACAATGGTGCTTGCTCCACTCTCTCGGATTCCAGTCCCTTCCACTGCTCCCCCTTCACCTGGATTATCCGCATGCAAATGTGGGACCACCTGGTCAGCCAGCCACCTTGCATGGTCTCACTGTGTCTGCCCTTGCTACTCCATGCCTGGGGTCCACTAGCTGTCACCTGTGTGCTGGGGTCCACCAACCTCCACTTTTTCCTGCCGTGACTCTGCCCCTCTTACCAGTCTGGATGAATGGTTGTCAGACTTCCGTACAGCTCAATTTTCTATCAGTTCTGGTTGTTTTCTTATTTCTAAATCTTTGTTGTCCTTAATTTTGGTTGTGCGAGGAGGCACAGTGTGTCCATCTACACCTCCATCTTGGCCAGAAGTCAAAATATACTTTAAAAAGAGCAAAAAATAGTAGGTAGAAAACAGACAGGGGGAGGTTAAGAATAGTATAGGAAGTGGAGAAGCCAAAGAACTTAAATGTACGATCCATGGACATGAACTAAAGGTGAGCGGGGGAGGCGGGTGGGAGGGGGCACTCAGGGTAGAGGGAAATAAGGGAGGGGAAATGGGACAACTGTAATAGCATAATCAATAAAATATATTAAAAAAATAAACCTGTAAGTTCTTTTAAGGCATGATCCTCATGTGTCTTATTCACTGTTGCACCACAACACCTAGTACAGTGCTTGGCTTTTCCCTCTCCCATGTACTTTGCTGCATAGTTACTAAAAGTATTTTTAAAAATATTTTATTTATTTATTTTTAGAGAGAGTGGAAGGGAGGGAGAAAGAGAGGGAGAGAAACATCATTGTGCGGTTGTCTCTCATGCATCCCCCAACCAGGGACCTGGCCCACAAGCCAGGCATGTGCCCTGACTGGGAATTGAACTGGCAACTCTTTGGTTCGCAGGCTGGTGCTCAATTCACTGAGCCACACCAGCCAGGGTGCACATGTATTTTTCCTCATCAAAAGAAACAACACTAGTGTTCACTGTGTTCTTCAGGCAACATTGGGACTATTTTGATAAACTTGTAGTACTACCTTCTGAAAGATTAGAGGAGCTCCAGAGGAGAAACTTTAAAATAGTGAAATCTTTATATTATATCATATGAAGGCCAGGTCATGATGAGATTTTCATGTTTAATGGACAGACTGGAGAGAGCCATCTCAGGATCATCACCGATTCTCGTTACTGTCCTGCTCATTTGTGCTCTCCTGCTTTCTCCTTATGTTTTAGTCATTAATGTCTCCAGCGGGGTTAAAATAAGGTCCACTTCTGGGCATTCTCTTCTTATAACGAAAGCCTTTGAATTCAGATCAAAATTACACTTTTGTCCAAATTCTCAGCAGAAGAATAGAGCTTCCCGGATGACTTCCTGTGATTTAATTTATGCTAGGTTGCACAGGTGCAATCCCATGCTAGAGGCTAATGTTCTGATAGAGGCAAATGGCCAGAAAATTCAATTGACTTTCCTTTTATGCAAAGAAAAGTAATTAAATGTGTTAAATTCTTAGATTACCTAGGCATTAGGTGGCAAATACCATATTTCTCATTTATTTCCTGCTTTAAATGAAATTAGAGTCTTTCTTTAAAAAGCATTACCAGTCATGGAAACATCAAGAGCTCAGGATGTAGCCTCAAGGGAATGTGGTTCCCATTCTTCCAGTCCTCCAGATACGGGTTCCTGTTTTCCTGCTGAGATAGGTCTTCAGTATCGGACCTCGCTACAGGTGTGGCAGGCGTGGCTCTGTGGTTGAGTCTGCTCATGTGCCTGCTGTGGCTCAGCGGTGCTGTTCTCCTTGTCTCTCAAATGGGGATCCAAGGGTTAGCTCCAGACTCCGGGAAGTCTCACTCACACACAGTACCATTGGTGACCTGCCTTAACAGTCCAGAGTCCCAGATTTCTATCTGTTTTTAAAAAATATATTTTATTGATTATGCTATTGCAATTGTCCCATTTTTTTCTCCCCTTTATTTCCCTCTGCCCTGCACCCCCCCATCAGCATTTCCCCACCTTAGTTCATGTCCATGGGTCGTACATATAAGTTCTTTGGTTTCTCCATTTCCCATACTATTCTTAACCTCCCCTGTCTATTTTGGACCTGCCATTTGTGCTTCTCATTCCCTGTACCTTTTACCCCCACTCTCCCTCCTCCCCCTCCTCCCCCTTCCCACTGATAACCCTCCTATTTCTGTGATTCTGTTCCTGTTCTAGTTGTTTGCTTAGTACGTTTTTGTTTTTGTTTTGTTTAGGTTCAGTTGTTGATAGTTGTGGGTTTGTTGTCATTTTACTGTTCATATTTTTTATCTTTTTCTTAGATAAGTCCTTCTAATGTTTCATATAGTAATGGCTTGGTGATGATGAACTCCTTTAACTTGACCTTATCTGGGAAGCACTTGATCTGCCCTTCCATTATAAATGATAAGCAAAGCTATCATTTAGGGTCATCTATGGATAGAGTCATCTTGGATGTAGATCCTTGACTTTCATGACTTGGAATACTTCTTTCCAGCCCCTTCTTGCCTGCAAGGTTTCTTTAGAGAAATCAGCTGTGTTATGGGAACTCCTTTGTGGGTAACTGTCTCCTTTTCTCTTGCTGCTTTTAAAATTTTCTCCTTATCTTTCATCTTGGGTAACTTAATGATAATGTGCCTTGGTGTATCCCTCCTTGGGTCCAAATTCTTTGAGACTCTGGGCTTCCTGTACTTCCTGGAAGTCTATATCCTTTGCCAGATTGGGGAAGTTCTCCTTCATTATTCACTCAAATAAGTTTTCAATTTCTTTCTCTTCCCCTTGTCTTTCTGGCACCCCTATGATCTCAATGTTGGAACACTAAAATTTTTCTGACAGGTTCCTAAGCCTCTCCTCAGTTTTTTGAGTTCTTGTTTCTTCATTCTGTTCTGGTTGGATGTTTGTTTCTTCCTTTTGTTCCAAATCATTGATTTGAGTCCTAGTTTCCTTCCTGTCACTGTTGGTGCCCTGTACATTTTCTTTTATTTCACGTTACATAGCCTGCAGTTTTTCATCTAATTTGTGACCATACTCAACCATTTCTGTGAGCATCCTGATCACCAGTGTTTTGAAGTCTGCATCTGATAGGTTGGCTATCTCTTCATCGCTTAGTTTTATTTTTTGTGGAGCTTTGATCTGTTCTTTCATTTGGGCCATATTTCTTTGTCTTGGCACACCTATTAAATGGTAAGGGGTGGAGCCTTCTGTATTTGCCATGGTGGGGCAACCCACCTCACTGTGTTGTGGCGCTGTGTGTGGGGGAGGGGTCAGAGAGGGAACAGTGCCTCCTGCTGCTCTGGCCCCATTCTCCGTCACTTCTCACACTTCCCACAGGCGGATTGTGCCCTTTCAGGTGCTGATTCCCAGGTGGGTAGGATTGTGTGCATTCTGGTATCCCATGGACCTCTCCAACAGACTCTCCTATGAGACTGGGAGTTTTTCCCACCATCGCAACCCCCACATAATTTTACAGCTAGAGGTTTTAAGTGTTTAGTTTCCCAGTCAGCCAGCTCTACCTTATCTGTGCAGTTCGCTGCCTTGCTGCGGGTCCTCTCCACCCAGCTATCTGTCTCCACTCCACCTACCCATCTGGATAAATGTTTCTTTAACTCCTTGGTTGTCAGAGTTCCATGCACTTTTATTTTCTGGCAGTTCTGGTTGTTTATTATTGTTAAATTGGTTAGCCTTCTTCTGGCTGTATGAGGAAGTGAGGTTGTTTCTACCTATGCCTCCATCTTGGCTGGAACTCTGGAAATTTTCTTTTAAAAAGAGGAGCTTCACTTTATTAGCTTCTTGATTTTGTTGAAATATAGTCTGCACAGGAGAGTTAGGAAAAATGGTGGAAAATTTCTCTTTAATTTCAGTTTTCAGAATAAGGGGTTGTTACCCCAATGTTGACCAATAATCTGGGGGGTGTTAATTATGAGTTTTTAAATATATTTGATGCATTGCAGGTATTACTACTACTACTGCTACTGCTACTACCACCACCACTATTATGATTGTTGTTCATTGGGAGCCCCTTCAGGCTGCCTTCTGAGTAGGACTAAAAGATTCCATTAGGTGACTAAGCAGGCAAGTCACATCAATAGCATCAAGAGTCACTGCACTGGGACGCCTGGGAGGAAAGATGAGTCATAGCTGAGGGCCACTTCCATTTAGTTGGCCTGAAACAATATGTTGGACTCACAAAGAAGCCATATAGTTTTCTCTTTCTGATTTGTTAGTCCTTTACTTATGACTAAGTGGTTACTTGGGTGCCTATGTTAATGTGGTCAGAGCTACTCCTCATTCCGTTTACCTCTGTGCAATTTTACTACACTGGCCACTACGCTCCACCCCACTGCCACCCTGACACAATGTTGAATGGAAGTTATAAAAATTGACATCATATAGCTCATCATATTTCTAATTTCAAAAAGAAAGCTTTCAAATTTCACCAGAATGTATGAGGTTTGCGTACTCTCTCTTTATGCGCGTACACGCTCACACATGCACAAACACACAAACATGTGTAGATTACATTTTGCCAAGGAATGACAAATGCTCTAAGGCGGGGGTCCCCAACCTCTGGTCCATGGACTAGTACCGGTCTGGGCCTATTAGGAACCGGCCTGCACAGCAGCAGGAGGTGAGCTTGAATGCAATGCACTTGAATCATCTTGAAACCAACCCCCCACCCTGGTCTGTGGAAAAACTGTCTTCCACAAAAGTGGTCCCTGGTGACAAAAAGTTTGGGGACTGCTGCTCTAAGGCACAGGAGTTGCTACGTTTGGCTTGCTCTTCTGCCATATATTCAGTTGGTAAGGAGACAATGTGTCAGATGGATTCACAGTCTATTACTTATCATGACAGCAAAAGCAAGCTCAGAAGATCAGCATGGTGTCAGCTCCCCGTATCCTTATTCCCGCAGGATGACAATGAATCACAGGAACCAAATGACAGATGACAGGAGCAGTGCATCACTCTATTATGGAGGAATGGTTGCCATATTATATCTAGTTGGTTTTTCCAACCAGAAGTTGTACTTGAAGGGAGGAAGCAAGGTGGAAAAATTCCCATGTCTCACCAGAATGAGGGAGATGGATGAGAAACTGCCTCCTGGCAGCCGCCCACCAGCTAGATAGGTGGTGACAAACAGCCCTCACAATATTGATAGTCTCACCGCGTCCCAGGGAGAATCACAGGCCATTTCGCCAAGACTTGTGTGAGCCTGCAGTTGAGCTTTGCCTATGGGATGAATGTGGACGTGTACCAGGTTTTTAGAGCGCCTGAGCAGAAGAATTCCCCTATAACCAAGAGTACATACTGAATGTTAAGGGGACCTATTAACTATATTGATGCACAGTAATAAGAAATACTTTAATTTTTATTTATTACAAGCAAGTTATAGTAATATTTAATAGGTCAATTTCCAAATTGTGTTTTTTAAAAATGCTTCAGTCATGGTAAATCAGGATTTTACCACTAGATGGCGCATGACACTCATCATCCAATTGGTCGGTATAGAAAGCTGTTTCTGAGACATTATAAACCCAATTGTCCTTAATTCTGAAACATATATGAATTTTAACTTTAAATAGAATTACTGTGCAACAATTATTTTTATTAAAATAAATTATTCTTTATTTTCTGGGTTTTAGATGAAAGAATAACACCAAGTAATCCCTGTCTATACTTACTCAAGGTTTACCAATTATTAACATTGATATGTTTGCTGTATATCTCTGTATTATTTTTTTCTAAAGTATTTCAGAGTGATCTGTAGACATAAAGTGCCTGTCAGTACTTCAACATGTGTCTCATGAGAACAAGCTCATTATCTTATACTATCATATTTCAAAACTAGTACATTGATATAATATTATCTAATACCTAGTCCATATTAAAATCTCCCAATTGTTCCCATAATGTCTTTTATAGCTGTTTTATTTTCTATTCAGGATCCAATCAAAGATCACACATTGTATTTGGTGCCATAACTCTTCTTTTTTGTGATATCTTTTTTACCTTCTTTAACTTAGGACACTTTCCCTGCTCTTCCTTCTTAACATATGACGATTCTATATAAATATACAAATGCACATATATATTTACATATTAAAATTTAATTATAATTATTTACTTCCTCCACCCACTGAAAGTCTAATATTTTGGGGCAGACAATATGACAACCCTAGTTATAAATGTTACCCCAAACTGGTGAAATAAAAAAAGTTTGTCTAAATGCAGTATGTCTAAATGTCATGTATAATAAAAATCCATATTGAAATTTTTCAGGTTGTTGTTATTACAGACTTTTAGAAAGTGAACGGATTGTGTTTTGTTCATTTTAAAAATCTCTGTTCCCAGTACAGATAATTTGAATGCGGCCAAGACTCAATACATGCTTGAGGGGATGGTGAGTGAATGATCTTTCTTTCTGTCAAATTTATTTTAGTGAAATATACATAACATAAAATTTGTGATTTTAACTATTTTATGTGTACAGTTTAGTGGCATTAAGCACATTCACATTGTTGTGTAATGTTAAAATAACAAGGGATATATATGTTAATTGACAAAAAGTTCTTAAATAGATAATCAAAAAGAAAAATGATTTAAATTCCCCTCAAATTCCACCATCCAGAGAAAACCCAGACCTAATCACTCTTCATACTTTGGCATATACCCTTCCAGATTTATGTACATTTTATTCTTATCCAAGTAGTATACATACTGTATAGTAACCTGCTCCTGTTTCCTTAACATATAGTCAGTATTTTCCATGTTAATAATTAGAAATAAATGCATTGTTTTCAGTCTTGCAAACAAGACTAAATACAGATGAATTCCATACCTTATTTTTTTTTCCCTCTGAACACAGTGGATAACAACAGTAGTTGAGGGCCTGGACTTTTAGTCATGGGGCTATGTGTAATTTGGAGATTACAGAAAGGATTGAATATCTTTTGCTGAGGCTCATCTTTAGGTCAGGGGTCTAATGACAACATTTCACAAAGTGAAAGGATAAGAACAATCTATGGAATCATTTGAATGGGATGTCATTTGAAACCAACATCTTCTGGAGAACTTGTTATTGAATGCCTGACTCTCTTTATTACTGATGTGGAGGAAGCATATTGAACAACAAAACGGTAAGGCTCACTACCAGAGACTAGATCTTACCTGATGGCTGGTAGAACCAATGCAGGGGGAAAAAATTAATGAGACTGTTGCTAGGAGACGGGAGAGCCAAAGCCCATGGCATTGTAGGGGTTTCACTGGAAATTAAGGCAATTTAAGTGTGATTTGTATCAGAGGTTTAGGTATTAAACTCTGTCCTTTGATGAGCATGTGTTTTTTAGCATGTAATGTTTTATCTGTTTTTATGGTTTTGGAGGAATTTTGAGGCTAATCCCAAGGCATTCCCTTTCTTCCCTCAGAGACGATCCCTTCTTCGGAGCACAGCCCATCTTCGAGCGGCTGCTGCCGCTTTTCGCCCACCCCTTCCGTGCGACAGCCTCAGAGCTGAGGTGGAGACAGAGCTCAGGCTGCTGGTAAGTAGCTGAGAAATCTTTTGTAAAATAAATATCCAAAATATGCATTCTAAAGCAAGTGGCATGTTTTAATGGAGTAGAGCAATACATAACTGTGTAGGAATTTCTGATTCTAATCAGTGGCATTGGGGAAATGGGTTAATTCCGAGTATTCCACAGTCACTTTTCTAGTATAAAGCTTGTGTCTTAGATGGTGAATGAGTTGCTGGAAGAAAATATAGAAACTTCCCCCTTGTGATTCTGGTAAGATACTTCCCAAAATAAGACTTGACGAAGATGTCACTAAAATGAGAAATTGCATTCGGAGCGATATTTCAGCTTTACGATGTTTGGATTACACGTGATAAAATAGGTTGCAATTCAAGATGTTCTAAGAACTGATCCTTTCTCAGTGTGGAGGGAGCAGGAGAAAAATGTTATTTTGCAATGGGGAAAAAGATTACTATCATTCCTTATTTTTTTTAAAAAATTAAAGAATAACATGTCACTGATGTCTGTACAGGAGAGAAAGTAAGAAGAAGGGTAGCCTGTAATGTTCAGATTAATTACTTCATTGAGAGATGAATGTGTGTTGAATGAGGAAGATCAAAATTGGGTTTTAGGATGAAAAATTATGAAGAAAGAATAACGAACATTGTGACTCGTGCCCTTATTTTGAGAAGAATTCCTTTTTATTTGTAGGCATCAATTTGTACAGTAAACACAGTGTTTTTTCCTTTGAAAATGGATGTAAGAAGGAGAGCAGAGATTTCTATCGACAAAGATTTTCTGTATGTTTCTGAAATGTGCCTAAAAATGAGTAAGATGCTGTGTGTCCTTTTACCTGGAAATTTCTTTTGTAGATCTGTTTCTCCAAGGGAAAAAAAAAATGGAAAAAAGGGTAGCTGAAGTGGTGGCTTTTATTTCTTTGAAATTCCAATTGTTTTGACACTTCAACAGGAAAAAAGGAGAAAAAACATACGTAGATTTTTGAGTTAGATGACAAAGCAGCAGTCCAGGAAGAAAAATGAGAATGAAAAAGCATAAAGGAAAGTCCACAAAATGGACCATTTTTTTTCAAGCTGCAAATGTCTGCTGGTTGCATGTTTTGCAGGGGGAAGAGGGGAGAGTATGTTGAAGGCAAAGGGAGGGGGTATTGAACACAGCACTGCGGCAAAGAGAATGACTGACGCACCCCGAGACATGTGACCATTCTCTAGTGTAGTGAAGAAAATTTTCCAGGAGTCCATCTTGTATAAGAAATTCTGTACCTACTAACATTCAAATAATGCCGTAATTTTTATGGAGTATGTTCTGACTTTGTTTTGCTTGGTTCTCTGTCGGTATCCATGGGTACATTTCGTCTTTGCTTTGTATTGTCTTCATTCCAAGACTTTGTTTTCTGTGCTCCCACCGCTTTTATAACACTTATTAAAGTATCTTGTTAAAAATGCTGTCTTTCCCTTTTACATCATAAAAATATCATATAGTCATTGCAGAAGATTTGGAAAAATATAAAGATGGCTATAAAAATTATCCATAATCTCATGACCTAGAGATAATTACTATTAACATCATTGTTGTCAGTCTCTCTTCTGTGAATACATGCAAATGAATAGAAATATGGAGAAATGTCTATGCATTTGATATAGATATATCTATAGTAAAAGTCATAAGTACATATAGTTTTCAATTTGCTTTAATCATTAAACAACATATTGGAAGAAATTCCCCATATTTTGAAATATTCCACAAGAATGTGATGTTTTGTGGAGGCATAATCTTTAATCATATAGGGGTCTCATTAAACATCCAATTATTGAATGTTTGTTTACATGTGCAATTTTTGCTGTTATAACTTAAGGAACATCTTACCATATAAATCTCTGTGTACTTTTCTGTTTCTTCCCTTAGGATAAATTTATAGACGTGGAATTCCTGGATTAAATGGTAAGGTTTCTTCCCCTAGCCCCAACCTCATACATATTACCTAATTTACTTATCATACGTGATAAAAATATTATTTTCCCATTGATTTTTTATCATTTATGGTGGGGTTATATTTAGATGTCACACTTTTATATTTTTAAATATCCATAAATATCAGTTTTTGATTTTTTATTTATGTGTTTCCTTTGATGAGCATATTCACCTGTATTTTTCCCCTAGTCATTTCATTGCTTCCTTTTCTACAATTATCTCTAATCATCTGAAATTCATTTTGGTGTATGCTATGAAGTAGGATCTAATTTTGTTTTTTTTCCAAATAGGTCACCAATTGTTTCAGCATCATTTATTGAATAAGCCAACCTTCTTCCACTGATTTGAAATGACAACGACTGTTCTCTCATTAGGTAGGGTGTAGCTTTCCACAGGTCGGCCATTTTCTCTGTACCTAAGATAGTAACATTCCACAATAGTACTCCTACTTTCTTGCAGCTTCTGGAAGCCTTCTAAATTGTCATGTTCATGCTTATGCACTTCACGAACTCCAGGCACATGAAGTTTAGGGCGGTGGTTTTCAAACAGGATTTAAAATTCTTCACAATTTAAAACTTTTATTTTTCTTAGGATGCTTTTTACAAATTGAAATGGAGGAATCCAAATATATAAAACCACTGTTCTAAATGTGCTGTTCCTCTGAGTCACGCCTGACATTCTAATTGTGTGTTAAAAAACTAACACCCACCCCGCCCCCCGGGCTTAGTATGACTCCTAAGGTTCTTCCTTCAACCTCTTTTTCTACTCCTCAGGTACTTGGAGAATTAAAGCTGTCTAGACTCAGTTCCTGGAATTATCTAGAATGTGAGGCGGAAATGGAAAAAGTGTATGAGGAGCAGAAATAATATCTGCCAGCCTGTTGCTGGCAGTATTCTGATCTAGGGACTTAAAGAGGTCAGGGCGGGTCCTAACCTATGGCACCAGCACCGCCATTTCTGGTAGACAGGAGCATACTTCAGTGGTTCACCTCCTCGCTTCAGGTGGAAGGCTGAAGCATGAAACACCGAGTCTTTTAGTGGGAGATGGGTTAAATGTCGCTCACAGAAATACTTGACCATTAGAATGACCGGCCACCCATTGTTGACCGTCAGCCTCCATCCCCAACACAGCCTTCTTTCTCTATTGATTTTTGAGCTGGCCCCTAGCCTTTACTGATTCTGCAACAAAACAAGGGGCATGGGTGGGAGGAGGGCTTGCCCGCCCTTACTGCAAGGGGCACCTTTGGCTCACAGCCACAGCCCCGGTCGTTTCTTGACTTGCTGCATTAGGCTATGATTTGTTTGTGAATTGGGGCTGGTTTCCCTGGCAACAGCAGCTTGCCGGGGCTTGCCCATTCCCTCCTGTTCAGTAGTGGCAGAATGAGGCTGCGAAGGCAAAGGCGTGAGTGGTCTTGGGGGCCAGAGTCGCTGAGGGAGTTATTCTGTGGTTAGGATGTCATTTTTTTCTGGGCTAAAACTGCCATCATTTTTGTATAAAGAAAGTTGTAGTTTTTGAATCCTTCGAAGGGTTAGAGCTACCTCCTTTTCCTTCCTCTCAAATTACCTGCTGTCGGTATGTCCACCACTGACCATGAACTCTTCCCAGTGTTTGAGGTCACTGACGCCCTTGGGGGAGGGGGCAAGGAGATTCATGTGAGCGTGGAAACTAGGCTGCCTAGTCTCAAACCTCTACCAATGACAATGTCTCCGTGCCTCACTTTCCTCAGATGTAAAACGGGGATGATAATAGTACCTTTAGAACAGTGTTTGGTAATGGTAACTGTTGTGTAAGTTTTGCCCATTCTTATTGATTGATATTGAAGGAGACTTGCCCTGGAACAGATTTTCACGGGCGTGGACAGACTCACAGTCTAATGTTTGCTGGTTAAATAGCACAAGCCCGCATTTCCCCCTGCAGCACACACGCTCTTCCCATGACACACAGACAGCACGGCACAACGCCTTTGGCCCACAGCATAGAGACACTGCCCATGTCACTCAGACCCAGAGGCTCACATATTTTCCCCAAGGCAAAAAGACTCGTGTAAGGGACACAGACTCACCCAATCATAAAGTCTCTACCCATGGCACATGGACAACCATGACATAACAGACTGTGCCCATATGACACAGGCCCTTCCCCTGGCACGCAGAGTCTCTCCAGAGCACATGCACTCACCCTGTAGAACATAGATTCTCCCAGGAGCGTGCATGTTGTCATGGCAAAAAGACTCACTCTACGGGACACAGACATTCCTTACAGCACACACATGTTCCCCAAAGCGCACAGACTCTTGTCACAGGACATGCACTCTGCCTGTGGTGCATGGACTTCCTACAGCACAAAGATTTCTGTACAGCGCACAGATACTCCCCACAGTACATGAGATACTTCCCGCATCCAAAAGATGCTCCCCGCAGCACATCTTCTCTGGGTGCCCCAGTCGAGATTCTCCACAGGGCACAGACTCCCCTCGCATCACATGGACCCTCACCAGACTCCATCCCACAGCACACACAGCGTCCTCAGGGCACACAGCCTCACCCCGTAGCACTGGTCCCACAGAACATGGCATCCACTCACAAAGTACAGACTCACACCAGAGCGCAAACTCTCCCAAGAGCACGGACTTCCTCCCCAGAACACAGTTCATGGCATAGCTTGAAGACCCACGCAGAGAGACACACAGACTCTCCCATGACAGACGGACATGCTGCACGATACACAAACCATCCCCAAAGAACACAAACTTGCCCCACGGTACCCAGACGCTGCCCAGATCAAGCGGACCCATCCCACAAAACACAGACTGCACCCGCAGCACAGAGAATCCCCCATGACACACAGGTGAGCAAAGGGAGGTGCCACACAACACTCAGACTCTCCCTACAGCCTATAGATAATAATACTCCGCAAACACAAATTGTCTTCATGGGACACATGTCCTCCCAGAAACCTCATCACCTCAGGCAACTAGCCCCAGGATGCACAGCTTCCTCCTAAGACACGGACTCACCCCATAACATAAAGACATACTCCTAAGAACCCAGACTGTCCCCTACAGCTTGAGGACAGAGCCCACGGCACGCAGATTTAACCCATAGCACAGAGAGTGTTCCCACGGCGCTCAGACAAGCTCATCCACAGCGCAGACATGCAGCAGTACAGGTTACAGCCCATGCATCTCCTCATGATTGTTTTGGCACAACACAGACTTTTCCTTCAACGCATCACTTCACTTCACAACAAACACAGTTATCATACAGTGCAAATACTCGCCTCACGGTGCACTCACCTGCCCAGCAACATCCAGTCCTTCGCCAACCATGGAGTTACCGTACAACACACACTGTAGCCCTGTAGCAACAACACATACCCTGAATTCTTCAGACAAAGTGCAGTAAATGGACACACCTTACAATGCACAGCATTATATCACAGCATGCAAACTGGCCCTTCGATGGGCAGACTTGTTCAACCACAGACACACTCATGACACAGTCACACCTAATCTTTGTCCCAAGTGTTCACAGGTACCTGAGGTCACAGTCACAGACATAATGTATAATACACTCATTTCACAGCATTGATGCAACTCATCCCAGACGAGCACACATACGAAGGACTCTGTAACAGCACATTCCACAGCACAAGTCTCCACCCCTATATGCACTGAATTGTGTCACAACCCACACTTCCCATAAAAATTCAGTTCACCAAAAGCATACCCCTGCCCTGGCTGGTGTGGCTCGGTCGATTGAGTGCTGACCTGCGAACCAAAGGGTCGCTGGTTCGATTCCCTGTCAGGGCACATGCCTGGGTAGCAGGCCAGCTCCCCAGTAGGGGGAGAGCAAAAGGCAACCACATATTAATGTTTCTTTCTCTCTCTTTCTCCCTCCCTTCCCCTCTGCCTAAAATAAATAAATATTTAAAAACCCCGCTCCTTATGGTGCTTACACAGTATAATACATGCTCCAAAACACCTGCAACCATTAGTTCTACCACTCCCACATTTACCTCAAAGCGCAGAGTTGGTTTCCCCGCTCACACCACTGCCCATACACAAGACATGCGCAGAATTCCACCAAAATGCCTAGATCCTCCCATCAGTATGCACACTTGCTCCACAACACACACAAACACTAACGAACACGGACACTCACCCTAAACATACAGACAAGCCCTTTGGGACATAGACTCGCCCCACAACGTAATCATACCCGCAGAACTTACAATTCGCAGGCATGACTGCAAATGCATAGATTTCTTCTGCACTGTACATAATTGCCTCGCAACACACAGACTTACTCTGAAATGGAAGCCCTGCAGTGCACGTAAACATTCCCCAGTGTGCAAAGAGCTCCATCGTAGTTTACAGACATGCTTTACCATACTATTAAGCTGTGACTCTGGCCTACAGCTGATGCACAGCTTGTGTAAATGGTTAAGAGCTTGGCCTCTGGACCCACACTACCTGGGTTTGAATACAGGTTCTATTGCTTTCTAATTGTATCACCTCGGGTAAGTATATTTCTCTGTTCTTTAGTTTGCTCATCTGTAAAACAATGATAACAATAGTGTCTATTGAAAAGGGTTGTGAGTATTAAATGAATTAAGATATGTCAAGTGATTATTACAGTGCCTGGTACATAGAAGCTATTATCATTGTTAATACAGGGTCCGGCAGAAGTAAGGCCTGCTTGAGTGCGCTTCATAGGGAAATATTATGGGTGTCATAATTTATAGTTTTAATTTGAACATTTCACCTAAAATGTTATGTGGTGTGCTTAAGTGTGATATTGTTATGTTACAGAATTACATGCTTATGATTTTGTAATAAAAGATTTTGTAATAAAAAGGGGCGTTATTTGTGCTGGACCCTGTATATTTCTGTCCACCCCCCCACCATTACTGCTAAGGTGAAAAGGGCCTACCTCTAATACCTAGAATCATGTGGCAGCACAAAGATTTACCACATGACACAGAGACTAACTCCAGAACATCTAGAAACACTCTGCAGCATACAGGCCTCTGACCACGACACCCACACACCGCACAGAACATGAACAGAAGCGCAAACTCCCTGCCACCCACTGCACATGGAACTGCATCACAATTAAGAAATGTGCTGTGCAAGGCACAGGCTTGTTCCATAATTCACAGGTTCATTCCACAATGTCCATACTGCATGCATCACACCCAGCCACATCCCACAAGACACAGTCTCACAACACAACACAACAAACACATACACGCGTGCCCCCTACGAGCCAGCAATAAGCCCTATATTACACAAACACTGCCTACCACACACTAATTACTTCACATAATGTGTGTATATATGTACTGTTCACAAACATGCTCCTTAATGCGTGCTCCTGCATTTAGAACACTTGCACCATAATACTGAGTCATCCTGCAGCACAGAGACTCACCCAACATTTTGGGGGTGCTCCACTGCACAGACGCATGCAAAGACACATAGACAGGCTCTGCAATACACTGACTCACTTCAAAACAGCTTAGCACGTGCAGGCATAGCTTACACACACTCAATGACACATATCACATCTCTCAAGACACCTAGGGGTATGTTAACATATATAGAGAAGCTTCACACAGTTCAGCATTACGTAACACGCATCCTCACTCCATAATGTAATAACTCATTCCTCCCTCAAATGCTCACTTGCCTCCAATGCACATATGTGCCCCACCACACAAAAACACTTTCTGTGAGCACAAGCAGACCCAAAATGTGCAGACATTATCCACACCAACATCTGTACATACTTTCCATCCTCCAACAACAGAAGCATCCCATAATGCACCTCACAATGTAACAATTAGCATCAGAATACCTGGAGACCCCATACAACATATCCACATTTCCCACAGCAAGCACGGTTCCCCACATCTCACAGAACTGTATCACAATCCACAAACTTCTATAAAGCACAGACCTGGGCAACAATACCCAGACTCACTGCACAAGGCACAGAGATATGGCGCAATCCAGGGCCTAGATTCACACCAGGGAAGATACCTTTCAAAATAACTGCTCCTGTAAGCACACAAAATTCTCTGACAGCTCACAAAATTGCATCACTGCACACCTTTCCCTCAAAACAGAGGCTTGACATGCAACTTACATAGTTGGCCACAACAGGAAGCGTTGCCACACAGTGCAGATAGCAGCACCTCAACTTCTAAACTTGATATAAAGCAGCGCCTTTTCCATAAGACCCACCCTGTGATTCACAGATAAGCCCCACAATACTTGGATAAATTTGACAATCCCTAGGTATGCTGCAACCTAAGACATGCTGCAACATCTAGACCCCCCCCCCGAGGCCCAGGGACATGCCCTAAGACATGCAGAAGACATCCCCCCCAAAAGCTGCAGTATAGATTGTGGTCAAAAGTTTACACTTAGGATTCAGGTTGCCTGGATTCCAATCCCACATGTATCATTTACTAATTGTGTTACCTTGAAAAGGTTTCTTAACCTCTCTGTGCCTTATTTCCCTCAGGTATGAATTGGGAATAATACTGGTACTCATTAGAGTTGTTAAGAGGAATAAATGAGTGAATGCCTTAAACATTGTTTGGAGCAGTGCCTGGCATAGAATTAGCGTTGCCCATGTTAACTGATCTTGTTGTTGCTGTTATTGTTGTTGTTTGTACACATGGACCTGGACCATAATGGTAGCACTCAACCTAAAAGATTTAGAATTGACCCTGACACACAGAGTGTACCCCCATGAAGCACACAGTCACATCACCAGCTCATACTCCCACCACCCTTTCCTTGCAATTCCCATGTTCACTCACTGTACTTAGCTCGCAACACCCACAAACAGCTACCACACAGTGTCTGTGACACTTAGACTCATCACAACCCGTAGAGACACATGGGAATAAACAGACATCTGTGGTATAGTAACATCCGTGCAAAGACCCATCCCATTCAACTAAGTGCACCCTATCCTATACATCAGGGGTGTCAAACTCATTTTTGCGGGGGGCCACATCAGCCTCGTCGTTGCCTTCAAATGCCTGAATGTAATTTCAACTCCTTAACAGTTAAGGAGAAGTTACACTTATACAGCCCTAAAATTATTTCGGCCCTTTGAAGGCAATGGCGAGGCTGATGTGACCCCAGGTGAAAATGGGTTTCACACTCCTGCTATAATACATGATGCTCAACAATACACATACTCACCATGGACCACACTGGCCTCACAACACAAAGAACTTACGATGCTTTTATATTGCAGAAACAATCCACAACACAGAGACTTCTGGAACACACAGGATTGTATCATGCCATCCCTATCAAAACCCACAGAAATGACCTGTACACCCTAGATTGCCCGCAGTGCACAGACTTGCCCCACAATGCAGACAGTCTCTCCACGGGATCCAGACTTGCTCCACAACACACATGCCAGCCCCATAGCACATGGATTGGCCCATCCCCCACAGATATGATCCGCAATGTACAGAATCGTATGACAAAGCAGACACACCCCACAGTGCCTCTACTGGGCACATAACGCACACGTCAGCTCCACACAGTGAAGACTTAATCCAGTAATACTTTCATTTTGTATTACCAAGACTTGTCCTACAACATACTAAAACACTCTGTGATGCACAGAACTGATACACAATACCTCAACATGCCCTATAATGTACAGACTGAACTGCACAGTGCAGACTCCTCCCACAAAGCAGAGATGCGGTCGCAACACTCCACCTTGCCCCAGCCTAGCCTCACAATGCCTGGGTGTACTTTACAATGGACAGGCATCACCTCCAACCCAAAGCCGCCAAGGGAACAGAATTACGACAAAATGCAAAGGCCCCAAACACCTTCGGTTGTCCCCACGCAGTTCCCCAACAGATATGCAGGGACCATAGCACTCAAATACAACCCATAACCAGAGACTGATCCCACAAACTGCAGACATGCCCCATTATGTATAGGTATCTCCCACGATGTTGACTCTCTGCCTGCATTGCCCACACTCACATCAGAACATCCAGGGTCAACTCACTGCTGACAGATTACATTACAACTCAGAGATATGCCACACAACACACATGCCTCTCACAGTATGGACACAACTGCTACCCACAATCTCCCCCCACAGTGCTGAAGATACTAACACAATGGGAAGGGGCACCCCACAAAGCCCAGACTGCCACACAATGAATACGCTCATCACACAGTAAAATCGCGCCCTACAAGGCAAGTATAAACCCCAACAAAACAGGTAAACCCCACAATGCATAGACCTACCTCATAACACAAGGCTTACCATGCAACACACCGACTCTCCTAACATGCGTGGGTTGGAACCCTAATGCACGGACTCACTCTGCAAAGCTGGTTTGCTCTGCAATGGACACAATCACTTCACAATGAAAACACTAGAACCGATACTCATGTTCATTTGTCTGCCGTTTCCCTATAATGCCTAGACAGACCCCTCAACAGACTTGTCAAGTCACACCTGGGCACACCGTACATTGCATAGCCATGCGCCACAACCCTGACAGATGTCAGAACACTGCATATGCAATGCAAACATGTGTCATACAACACAATCATCCACAATGCACAGACTTATTCCATGAAGCACTGTTTTATCCCGCTCAGTCCGATCCCGTACTAGAACCCCCAGACTTGTCCCAAAACACAGAGGCATATCCCAGGATGTACAGATATGTGCCACAACATCCAGAATCATTTAATGATGCGCACCTTCATTCCACAATACCCCAAACTTCATACTACTAATGCACAGACAAAAGTGCACAGCACACAACCTTGCCTCAAAAGCACATATCTACACCACAGTGCACAAATATGCTCTAAACAGAAGTGCTTCAATCACACCCTCACCTTGCAATGCAAACACCTGACCTACAGGGAAAATAGGAGCAACAAAGCACCTAGACCTGCGTTGCAGCTCAAAGCCAACTCTTGCAATGCTCATCCACAGCCCACTGCACAGGTTCAGTCCACCAACCATGAGATCATCGAACAGCGTGCAGAATTGCAAGCAAGCCAATGGACAGTCACAGACGCACAAGCCAGACTCTTCCCAAAAAGCACAGAATCATATGCCAAAGCACTGATATGCCCCACAATGCACAGTATCAAGTGACAATGCAAGGACACATCTCATGTCACAAGACTCTCCCTACAGTGCAGAAACATGCTCCAACATACATTTTCCCCCATAACACACTCATCTAGACACCCTTTACCATTCCCAGGTACAGTGCCAAGACTCCGCCCACCACTCAGACCCACACCAAAGCACACAAAACCACCCCAGAGCGTATAGACTCCCCACATGTTGTATAGGGTCAACTCATGACACACACATGTGTTACACATGCACACACATAGCACAAAGACTGGCCCCAAACCACTTACGGTCAATGACAATACTTAGCCACCTCACCCAAGAAGGCATGGAATAGCATCGCAATACACAATCTACCCTACAATATATAGAACCATTGCACCATTAACCCTCCTACCTGACAGTGCAAAGATTGGCCCCAGCAGTGCACACACAAGCACAACAGCGTGTAGAAACAGTCTACAGCATAGAGACTTGCTTTCAGGTGTGTAGACCCTCTCGCATAATGCACAGGATTATGTTGCAGCCCTTCAGCTCACTATTCAAGGCATCGATTAGCCTAATGCACACTTTGCCCCACAGAACACTAGTTCCACACATCCCAGACCTTTTCCAAAACGCACAGATTTGGCCCGTACAATCTCAAACACAGAGCAACACGCAGGCTCTAAAAGCATCTGTCAAATCGTATTAAAACATAGAAACATGTCCCATAGAAACACCCTCACCAAAACACCCTCACCAAGCCTATGGTTGCCCTACAAAGGATATAAAGGAACAACAACACTCACACTCAGCTTACAAGTGTTTTAGTTGTACCACAATGTACAGAATTGCATCAGAATGCACACGACGACTGATAACTCACAGACCTATCCCAGAGAACGACTCACCTCACCACATACCACGTCATTCCCAAACTTGCACCAAACCTTCACACTCAGCCAAAAATACACAAGCCCACCCTGCATCAAACATAGATAATGCATAGATTTACCCTCGCTTAGAATAAATTCACAACTAATATTTGTCCTGCAATGCCCAGGCACACATTACGATATACAGAAAACAATCACAACTTGGACACTCTGAGAACAATACACGGAATCCTGCAGTACCACAGAGTTCTTCCTGCAACATCCAGATTCACCTCACAGTACCCCAAAGTGCATAAAAACACGTTCATTCCAAAATGGACAGCTTCTCCCACAACTCCTGTATACATCCTGCAATGCGCAAAGTTGCCTCAAAAGATACAGGCTTGCTAGAAACGCACGCTATTACATAATAACTTACGAACATTTCTAAAGACATCCACTGCATAATGAATGGACCCTTTCTAACATCTGATTACATCCTCAAATGTATAGACTCATCCGTTCCCCACCAGCATAGTCTCATCCAATGGCTCTAAAACGTGGCACAGAAAATAGGCTTACCCGCAATGTATAGAATTGTACACTACTTCCAAAATCATACTACAATTCATAGACTTGCTTGCACCCCTATACACAGGCTTATCACACAATGCATAGACCCATTCACAAAGCAAATAATTCAGAATACTCCACAACCGCCACCTATGCTCCTAAACATGTGAACGTGCAACACAACACAAAGAAATGATCCACAACATGCCTATGAGCCTTACAAGGCCCAGCCTCTGCCGTAGCCCCCACAGTCGCTTCTCAATATCTAGACCAGCTGAGGATGTCAGTCATGCTCCATGATGTGACTCCCAGTGCAGCACACGGAATCACGTCACAGTGTGTAAGTTGACCTCGTAGTGCAAAATTCTCCAAAACTGCCAAGACTTGCTCCATAAGTTACCCAATATTACTATAACACCTAGGTTTGCCTCAAAACTGTCTTACACCATAACACTGCAGAAGCACCTCATAATACCTACAATGAATTTAAAATGAAGAAGCTTGCCCCCCCAAAAGCCCAGACTTACCCCATAACACTGAGATATACCCTATGACATAGAGGTAAGTTGCACAAAAATGCAAAAATCTCCCTATAATATACAACCTTACTCTAAAACATAAGCTCACCCCACTGGAGTAAGAATAGACCACAGATATCCAGCCACACCCCCAAATTCACAGTCTTGCCACACAACGTGAAGACATGTGTTACAGTGCACATGCTAGCTCCATGATACCCTTATCCAGCTAACTTACTACAGACAGATGTACTGTACACAAGGGTACTATGTACTATGTCACAAGGGTTTCTCCCACAAACACGAAATTGCATTCTGATGCACAGATTTACCCCAAAACACATAAAATTTCTCCACAAGACAAATATTTTACAAAGAAAACATGTGCTTCCAGCCCCCCAAGTTGCCCTAGGGTGCACAGACTCACCCTGCAGTATGAAAGCATATCCGTGTTGCACGCGTACTCTCCTCCCCAGACATGCTTTGCGACACAGCCTTGCCCCACAACACAACCTTGACCCGCAACTGAGACACAGTCTGTGGTGCACGTATTCACCCCTGCAATGCCTTGGCAAAACCTCTAAAGCAAAGATGCATCCTACAATGTACAGAATCTCTTGAAAATACATAGACACTCTCACAGTTCCAGGATGAGCACGTGATGGTCAGACTTTCTTGAAATGCAAACTCACTCCAAGACGCTTAGAACCAAATCACAACATACAAACTCGACCCATGTAAAGTTGCCCTCACAATGCACTGACATGTTCCTCATCACTCAGACTCTCCTACATACACAAAACGTCATTACAGCTTCACATCACTCCGCAAAATGAATGCATGATCCCCACTACTACAGGCAAAGCTCCTGATATACAGACGTGCCCCACCGTATTGAGAGACACACCCTCTGATGGACAGCCATGCCCTCCCACACAAACTCACACAACAAAACAAGTCATCACCCAATATAAAGATCCCAAACTGGACATATGCTCAGTTACATACTGGCATACACCACAAGCCAAAATCCCACCATGAGGCAGGTATGTCTTACAGCACATAGAGCAGCCCCATGGCGTAGACACTGGCTCCCCCGTACCCAGGCTTGCCTCTAGTACCCTGCACGCTCTTGACAACACCGGGACGCACACAATACCACATCCAGAGTTAACCCATAAAATAGAGCCTTGCCCTGTAATGCACAACACTGGATCGCAACCTCCAGAAATGCCATACTATATACAGATACGACCCCGCACCCAACAAACCCTCCCTTTAAAAAACTCACATAGACTTCCCATAAGGCACAGACATACCCTATGATGCAAACACTGCCCCTCAGAGGCAATAATTTACTATAGTATTTCTAGAATTAATCCATGGCATACAGTCTCATCCTATTACTCCAAGACCTATCCCACGGTTTATGGACTGCCAGGTATAGATCACAATAGTTACATATACTCTACAATGTGAGGACATGTTCCATGATCCAGAGATTTCCAGGACAATGTATTCCCCAAAAAATCACAGTTATAAAATTCACAACCCAGAATCATTCCCACAAAGCACAGTTACTCCAAACCAGATGATCAGGACCCATAAGGCCCATAGAGACAACCCACAATGCACAGCTTTACCTCACACCTCCTAGCTGTGCATCTCTTCTGTAGAGAGCAACCTCACAGTGTGTGCATGACTCATACTAGTCATAGTCCAGTAGCTCAAGAAACTCATTCACAAGACATACAATTTGCTAACACACCATACAACCCATATAGTTACCCCACAACACCTAGACCTACCTTCCTTCAGGCAGACTTACCCCGCAACAAGAGACTCATCACCCCAAAACACATACGATCGACCCACAATACAAAGACTCTTCCCTTATAACAAAAAGGTTTGCTATACCACACTCAGACTTACCTCACACACCTGAGCCAACCTACAATACTTAACCTTACACCACTATGTAGAGACGTGGTACCCAATCCAGAAGCTCGCTCTGATGACTGGGACACACCCTTGTGGTTCTCACAGACTCATGCTACTACATACACAGACAGATATAATCCACAACACACATATTCACCCCATAACACACAGATTTGCCCAAAACTTTATGGACACCCTTAATAATACCAAGACTTGCTAGAGTATAGTCAGAAAGCATACATCATAGAGAAAAGCAGCGCACTATGTAATGCTCACTCTAGAACATACAGGTTCATGTCTCGAGGTTCATACTTGATCACATTTAACGTCCAACAATATGTTGCTCCACAGGATACCAGCTGAGGACTTGCGTGGTCACATGGAGCTTTGGGAAGTGACTTCACTTTTTTAAGTCTATATATCCATTTGTAAACATGGTGAAATACTTCCTTTTAGGCTATTCCAGGAATTAAATGAGACCATTTCTCCCAGGCTTGGCCCTACCACTCACTGGTGCTGGGACGGGGGCACATGCCATAGTAGACATGGTCAGTGGTCGAATAGAAGGAATATGGATACGGTGTCAGTCAGGTCTGGTGTTTACTTCCGCCTCTGCGGCCGATTGGCCCTGTGACACCACAATGCACTCTAATTCTCTGATCCTAGTCCTCATGTAGATACTGGGGATGACACTGTTTCCTGCCTTCTAGGGAAGAAGGAAGAAGTAACTTGGGAGCCCTTTGTAATAGGCAAGCCTGGGGAACCAGAAGGCCCGAGGAGGAGGCAGCATGTGGACCCTGCCAAGGGCCACAGATGGGAAGGAAGATAGGTACGTGCCAGGGTCTCCAGCAATGGCTGTGGGATTGGAAGATCTGAGCAGCCACCTGCTCTTTGTCTTTAAATTATAGAAAGCCTATATTATTAGAGCATAGTTACCATCTTCAATAATCAATATTTTTCAAAGAAAGCTATCTTTTAATGTTTATTTCTTTGGCTACTTTGAGAGAGGAAGACAATCTTGAGCGCCATCTGCTGGCTGCATTGTGGAAAAGCAGGGGCGGAAATGACCAGGAAAATCCAGAAGAAAGTGTTCACAGTTACACACACATATATTCGTTATAGACAAGTACATATCCAACAGAATACATACACATACATGCAGTGTCACAGATGTTTATACTGACAGAGACTTACAGGTTTCTCATAGTCCTACAGACCATACATCGTTAAAGCCCCAGCCAAAGACATTTGTTTGCACAAGTACAAACAAAACCGGGAGTCCCAATGGGCATCATCTCATGGATACACAAATACACATATACATACAAATGCCCACATTTCTGTGTGTAGGCACAGAGCAGTATGTACACATAAATATACACTCCACACTTATAGCCACTCAGAAAACATGGAGGCATATATATACCATCCAGACAATCTGTTTACTGATTTATAACCTCAAAGATGCAAAAAAAATAAATACACACACACACACACACAAAATGCACAGATGCTTCTGGAGGCTCATGATGCACATTTTGAGACACCACCACACGTTTATGCAGAAATGTAGCAAGTATACACAAACCTGCACAGATACGTGTGTGTTTGTATGTGTGCACTCATACCCGCCATATACATGCATAGAGTCATTCATATACAAAAACTGGTGTGTGTGTTTTTACTGCTTTGCACAGATAGTAACATTTAAACAAACAATGAAACAGATTTTATTCATAGGTAGATAAATGTGTTTTAAAAGTGTACTTAGTGGCGTTTTCATGCTCATAGAGTCACATGCATATCTACACAGAAGCATCGTTGTTATTAAAACACATGTGCATAAGTATGCTCATGCCTGCATATGCAACCTAAATGTTCATGCTCACCGTAACCACATCTAAATATGCACACATGCATAGGTATGGAATGCACACGGGGCACATGTGAGGATATTCATGTATGTGAGTGTACATAGGCAAATACACAGCACAAAGGTGTGCACATGTAAATATACTTGTACATGGAGACACATACATGCACATATGGATAAAACAGAGACAATCCATAAAGAGATCTCTACACATACATACCATACAGACAGTGGTATATACATTTAGAGAGAGATGCTTTCATATATAGAAAGATATGACATGGAGATAGATAGATAGATAGATAGATTGATAGATTGGTTTAGCAGAGACACTTTCAAATGAAGAAGCCTATATCTATACACATAAGTACAGGCCTAAAGACCTACAGTAAGATATACACAAGCAAACACATCTTATACACATGTTGTTAAATACATGGGAATAGAGGTTCAGTCCTGCAGACTTACACATGTGCACATAGATGTGGACACTACACCCCTAAAAGACAAGATCTCACCCACTTACAGGGTGACGCACTCTAAACTGCTCTTAAAGGCATATGTACGTACAGACACATACAGGGTGGGGCAAAAGTAGGTTTACAGTTGTTCATATGGAAAAGAATACAATAATTACTAAATGATAATACAATAATAAACTCTGTGTTTTTGTGCTCACAAATGTAAACTTACCTCTGCCCCACCCTGTGAACACACATGCAGATGTACACTCAGATGCCAGATGTACCTCCCCAAGTATACAACATCCTCAGCATATGAAAGAGACATAGATATATATCTACAGACAATGCAGACCTAAACACACTACCAATGTAGACATATGCAGAGACTCAAATGCACAGATGTGCACCCTCACGTGTCAACATATGCACAGTTGGCACACACACATATACATACACAGTGGTCTACAAATGTACTCCTATGCCCATTCAGCACAAAGTCCTAAAGGGTACACCAAATATGTGAATGTGCACACATATATACATGTGCCAACATAGGCATACAAATGCATACATGGACTTAATCATACTTAAACAGAAACAGCCATAGAGACTCATGCAGATTTATACATATGAAAACACAAAGATTCAACCACATATAAAAGGATACACAAATATTTAAATACTTTTTCAAAGGAAGTTGTGGCTTTTAATGTGCCTTTTCTTAGCCTCTTTAAGAGAAAATGAAAATCATCAAACTCCCTCTGATCACTGTATTGAAGCAGATGTAGAAATTACCGGAATGGTCTCAAAAAGATCTGGAGCACACATGTTGTTTGATCACACACACACACTTCCACATGCACAGAATCACAGGCAAGCAAAGAAATAGAAACATACATAGCCAAATATAGAAAGATACATAGACACACACACACACCACTGAAACACCGCACAGTGTGATGTAGAAGCGCACAGCTATTGAACTTGAAAACCAATCCAAACCCGTATTTACATCTAAGCTGCAGCACTTACTGGCTGAATGATTTGGGGCCATTTTTCTGCTTTCTTACCTGTGAAATGAAGAGTAATATTAGCACTTACCTCTTAGAGCGGTTTGAAGATTCAGTGAAATGAAGGGCTTAGCCTCGTGTTTGGAAGGCCATAGATGTCACCGCTGCTGCTACTGCTTTTTGGTTTTGTAAGAGCTGAAGTTCTTAGCTGGGTAAGGTTTGGATTTTGTGGTGAAAGTGCACGTGTATGTTGTAGAGATGTTGTATTCATTAATATTATTTGTAAATGGTATTCATGAAGAATAGATTTTCATAGACAAGGCTGTTTCCGAAATTTTCAGAGATCATAAGGGCTTATTATGATCTCTTTCCCTGACAAAAGGAAAGACCTAAAACAAAGACTTCCTCGTGTTGTTGTCTGTTTGCTGTGATTGTCATGTTGTTCGTATCTTTTTCCTTTTTGCAGGAGGAGATGGAAGACTGAGTGAGCTGGCGATGGAGGGGGAGCAGGGCTTCCCGCCACGTGCACGTTTGCCACCTAGTGACCATATTGAGTAAGTGCAGTATTTGTGGATTGCTCAAAAACATCCCTAAGATTTTACCTATTGCCAAGTTGCACAACCTCCTTGCCAAATAAGATCATATACATCAAGTTAAAGTGGTTTCTCTTATATTCAGAAATTAGAAATAGGTATAACATAAAAAAGCCTTTCTAAATTTCATGCCCTACTCTCCAACCCCCACCTCGGTTTTCCTTTGGACTTCAGAGACTGTTCTATAGAAGTGGTCTTCATACTTTCTAAATATAGGCCACCTCAAAATAAGTTTGAGACACTATCTAACTCATCACACATCTTTAAGTTAGTATCTGAAATTTATCACCATAAGCTTAATTATTTGTAGAGTTATTATTTCCAGCATATTATAAATACTTGTGCTTTTAAATAACATGATTTAAGCACATTTTGCATGATCCAATGAATTAGACCACAGCTTTGGATCATTGTTTTCATAGAAAATATTTATAATATAACTTGATTGGCAAAGGCAATGTTCGTATCAAGATAATCAGCCAAATCAGCTTTATCCTCTGAAAAAATGTCCGACTTCACTTTTCAATGTAAAAAAATGAATTAATACACACTCCAAGGAGCATTTTTAAAACCATGGAGAAATCAATTATGGGACAACTAGTGTTAAATAGTTTACCAACAAGCTACATAGAAAATTAAAATAATGAAATTTATATCCACTTCGAAGTAGATTAAGAAATCAAATACTTCTGTTTCTCATGTAATTTCAAACCAAACAATGTAATATATAGCTAACATTATAATTCATGTATGAAACAAAGAATCTGTTGACAGTCATAGTTTCCTTTAGTAAACAAATCCTCCAATGCTTTTAGAACTCTATTGTTGCATTTCCGGAAATAATTAAGAATCATATACAGAGGAGGGCAAAAGTAGGTTTACAGTTGTGAATACATGAAACAGTTTATTCTTGTATTATTATTTATTATTGTATTATTTATTTGTATTACAACTGTAAATCTACTTTTGCCCACCTTGTATAAAAATTGAAAAAATCCATTAATGTTATTAGACCACAGAATCAAATTTTTCAAGCATATTTATGAAACAGAAAAATATATATAGCTAAAAATAATTGGTCTGGCAAACTATATTTTATTTTTGATAATAGGAGGTAGACAATAAGGGAGTATTGTCCTGACTGGTATGGGTCAGTGGGTTGGGCAAACTGAAAGGTTGCCAGTTTGATTACCGGTCAGGGCACATGTGTGGGTTGTGGGCCAGGTCCCTGGGTGGGGCATGTATGAGAGAGACGCAATGGATCAATGTATCTCTTACACATCGATGTTTCTCTTCCTCTCTTTCTCCTTCCCTCCCCTTCTCTCTAAAAACAAATAAAATCTTAAAAAAAGAAAATATGTGATTATTTATAAAATGAAGTAAGATTGACTTTAATTAGAAAAGATATTTCAAGATACAATCTGAGAAAACAGGTTTTAACTAGTTTAATGAATGATGTACCTTATCTGAAAGAAATCACATATAATTTCTAGGCATAAGTTTTACCTGTGTAAACACTCTGTAGTACAGGAAAACATTCCAGTTATATGTAATAGAATCAGAATCAACAGTGTATCCTGCTATTAGTTAGGAGGTGCTTTTCAGTTAACAACAGATTTAAGTTATGAGTATTGAGAATAGCTGGAAAATAATGGTTAATTTTAATTTATTTTTTAAATTGTACTTATATATTTTAGAGAGATGGGAAGGGAGGGAGAAACAGAGAAAGAGAGAAACATTGATGTGCAAGAAATACATCACTGGTTGCCTTCATGAACCCCTAAATGGGGACAAGCCAGCAACCCAGGCGTGTGCCCTGAACGGGAATGGAACCAACAACCTTTCGGTTTACAGGCCGATGCTCAGTGCACTGAGCCGCAGCAGCCAGGGCTAATGCTTAATTTTAAGCATGTGGGAAAATTTTTGTTTCTTCGGCAGATCAATTACAGGCAGAAATACATATGCAAATTAAGAACCAGAGAGTGGATTCCCTGCAAACTTTCCCTGCTGCACACTTCTTGCAAAGAGTTCATGTACCAGTAGCCTAGTTTGAAGATGAGCTCTCTAGACTGTCTTAAGCAGCGTTGCTCCAGAGCGATATATAGTCACTGTTGGGATAACCAGTTTATGGTAGTTCACATTCACAAGACTGCAGTGGACGTAGCTGCCACTCTTGAATTCCTGCCGAACACTTCTGTGACTGATGGTGTTTGAGCAAAATATTCTGAAAGGGATTATTTTATTTTGCTGATAACGTGTATGTATCAACTAGACCCTACACTGTCCAATGCCCTACGTTGAGCATTTGAAATGTGGCTTGTGGGAACTGAGTTACAATGAAAATGTGCAGTGACAATGCATGCCAGGTTTCTGAGACAGGACAAACATAAATAAAATCTTTCATTCATATTTTATAGTAATGACATGTTGAAATGATAATATTTTGGATATGTTGAGTTAAATAACACACTATTAAAATTGATTTCACCTGCTTTTTAAACTTTTAAAATATTGCAGCATAAAAATTAAAATTACATATGTGGCTTACAATATGTATATTATGTGACAGTGCTTCTCTAGAGCTTATATTGGAATTCTCTGACTTCCTCTGAAAACATGACCCCAGGAAAGAAATGGTTTGTCCACTTTTCTGTGTTCCAGTGTAGCCAGTACCTTTTACTAGTGTTTGGATTTCCAGGTTGGGGAATCTCTAGTTGTAAACAGAAAAAAAGTAAAAAACAAACAAACAAACAAACCCAAAACAGCATTCCATTAAAGACATTTAAAAAGTAGTCTTTTATTAGTACCTATTGGCAGATACTGCATTCTACTGAAGATATGAAGTGATTCGTCACATTTGAGATGCTTTTTTATGTAATTACATTTTTATGTGACACCAAGAAAGAAAAAAACACTTCCAAATAAACTCTCATGTAATGCTTTCATATCCATGAAATTTTAATTTTATGTTTACTGAAAGAACTTTTCTGGCGTATTTAGATGCATATTTTTATTATATATCATGATAAGCCACCATGAAGTTTAAGTATATACTGGTAATGAAAGTTCCCTTTCAAATGTCTCCTGGCTGATAGTGATTGTAAAATTTCTTTGGTTAAAAGGCGCATTCTGATTTCAGAGATGTGAAAATGTGAAGAAAATAACATCTTAGAATTAGTTAAGTACGGTAAGTCGTTTGTCAAGAAAAAAGGATCATGAAGTGCAGAAAGCCAAACTCCAAGATATCATCCAGCCTAGTAAATACACTTTTCTATGTATTATTGCATTTACAAAAAACAAAACATGGTTCTTATTTAAAAACTGATCGGCCCTGGCTGGTGTAGCTGAGTGGACTGAGCGCCAGGCCGAGAACCAAAGGGTCGCTGATTGGATTCCCAGTCAGGGCACATGCCTGGGTTGCAGGCCAGGTCCCCAGTATGGGGTGGGCTAGAGGCAGCCACACATTGATGTTTCTCTCCCTCTCTCTCTAAAAAGAAAATAAATATCTTTAAAAATGAAAAATGATCATAGTGCACTTAAATAACATTACATTACACATTTCATCTGAATTATTTGATGATTTTTTAAAAAAGATTTTGTTTATTTTTAGAAAGAGGGGGTGAGAAACATCAATGTGTGGTTGCCTCTTGTGCACTCCCAACTGGGGACCTGGCCTGCAACCCAGGCATGTGCCCTGACTGGGAATTGAACCAACAAAGCTTTGGTTCACAGGCTGGCACTCAACCCACTGAGTCACACCAGCCAGGGCTATTTGATGGGTTTTTAGCATTCTTTATGTGCATCATGGCTTGGAAATAGGAGGGCTAAGGAAGAATCATGATGGGTGGGGCTCTAGCTGGGGATAGACTGGATCTCTCCAGACTGAAAATGTCTATCGTGTCTGTTGTAAGAACTACTTAGCACAGTGTTGTGTGAGGCTGTGCCTTCAATGACACTATTTGTTTTTCATAAGTGGGTTAACAGAGGGAACCTTACTCCTCGTTATGGCTTACTTTAGTTTTTAACATATTCAATGTATCCTTTCTTAACTGAAGGGACTAAGAGAGGGAGGAAAGGTGGTGGAGTTGCTTTCCTAGTTTTTTGGGTTTTGAAAGGGTATTTGAGAGGGTCATCAAAATGAATCAGAACTCTACAAGAAGTGCATTATCTTAAGAATCAGCCCTGGCTGGTGTGGCTTGGTGCATTGAGACCAGCCTGCAAACTAGGGTCGCCAATTGGATTCCCAGTTGGTGCACATGCCTGGATTGCAGGCCAGGTTCCCAGTTGGGGGCACACAAGAGGGCAACCACACACCGATGTTTCTCTTCCTCTTTCTCCTTCCCTTCTCCTCTCTAAAAATAAAGAAATACAATCTTTAAAAAAAAGAATCAGTGAAAAAAAATAGATTCGTCATGCAGGAATTGTGACACTTCTCTGATACGAATGACACTGTTGATGATGCACGGATTTACAAGAGGCAACAAAACCAAAAGTTTTCATGAAATGAAAAGAATCAGAGAACGAATAACATGTTTCCCCTTGTCCCTACAGTTAAACATTGTACTAAAAACTTCAGTGGCTCTCGAGGGCTCAAAAGCAGGGTTTGTGAGCCGGGCAGTCTCATAGGGCCCTCTGCTTAGACGGGCTCCAAGCTTGGTTTGATGCTCTTCTGTCCTAGTGCTGAAATTCTAAATTCGTGAAAAAGGGGTCCACGTTTTCATTTGCCACTGGGCCCCACAAATTATGTAGCTGGTCCTGTTCAAAAGGAGATACTCGTCAGAGGATTATTAACTGAAGTTGCAAAATTTAATCAGAAGCATTGATTTTCTAATGTGCGCTGGATTCTTTCTGTCAGTACGCGTACACGTAGTATTCATAAGCTACTATGGTTGGTGTTGTTAGGAATAATAGTTGTAGAAGTAGTAATACCAGCAGTAGCTGGTATTACTCAACAACAGCACTTTACACTGAGTCCCTCATTGATTCATATGATCCGGGGCATCTTCTGTGTCTCTGCTTTCTCATCTGTAAAAGTGCAGTAACATCACACCCCCATCCTTAATCCCAGATAAGGCTAAATGATAGAATCAGATTGAAATGCTCACAGAAGTACTTGTGACCTGTGAAAGACAAAACAGTGTAAACAGATCATTGCCCTACCCAGCATGGAGTCTGGGTGGCAACCTCCTTCCTAGGGTCCTGGGACCTGAGTTGGGCTCAGCAGTGAGGCTGCTCTGGTCCGCGACTGTAGAGTGGGTATCCTAGGGGGTCCTGGAGCCAGAGAATCAGTGCTCCTGAGATCCCCAAAGCCTGACTAGCACACCTCACTGCTGTCAAAAGGGCTGTGTGAATGCCCATGGAAATCACAGACATGAAGACAGGGCTAGAGGGCTGAGAAACAGAAGAGGAAGCGCAGCCCCAAAACGTCCTCTGATCCCCTGGGGCAGAGTCCCATGGGCTTCTTCTAGGGTACCTGCAGCTACCTCTAATGTTTTGGGGAGGGAATGGCAAGGATGCCAGCCACCTCAGAATGCCGCACAAGGTTTTGTACTGCCCCTAATGGAATTGCATGGAGTTGCCATTATTTGAGGAAGCAAGGGAAACTTTGGTCTCCATTGTGTGAGGGTACTCATTTCCTTGGGCACAAAAGAGAAAAAAAGGGCACAATGCAGACGCTGAGGAGCAAAATACCACGTGGCTTTTAAGTGTGCAAGAATGGCTATCAGTGACTTCCTGAGAGTCTTAATTAAACAATTGCAGGGTTTTGCTGTAAGACAATTTAGAGAGGTGAAGGAACCATTTCAACCGAGGCCACAGAAAATTCAATTTGAAATATCTTGGCAATGAATGTCCTCTGTCTCTGATGGGCCGTGGTAATCAACGATTTGCCTTATTTTACATGTCAGAGATTGCTGAAGACTTTATTACTTATACGTGACAGAAGTGAAGATACGGATGTAGCCCTTTAGGAATGAATGTCCAGAAGAAGGCTTTCAGTTCCCTGGTTAAAATAAGATACAGCGTATTTAGTTGCATATCTCTCTTGGGAAATGGAAGGATTATTGTGTTGTATTAGAATGCAAGGGTGAAGTGGTTGGAATGCATTTGCGTTTGTTTTTTTTTTTTTTGTACCCAAGTTTCCGCATTAGGTTCATTCTGCAGCAAGAGCTGCAAACCAATAGCAGAGAGCCAACATCTGCTCTGTGATTGGTTCACATCTGAGACTTACAGCTGCTTAGCAACTTGGCCTGGAGAGTACTCGTGGCAACCTTTTTCCGTCCAGGCTGGAGGCCGGGCTAAAGGTGCTGACTGTGCAACTGCATTTGCGCTCAAGAGTGTTTGAGCGTGTCACTGAGCACGTGCATTTTCAGAGGCTTTTATCACAAGGGAGCCTGCAAACAGGAGCTTGCTGTTGCACACAGAGGTCTGGGTGCGGGTGCAATGATGCCTGTGTGTGTGGGAAGATGAGGAGTGCTGAGGGTCCATTGGGGGAGCTTCATGAACTAGTTGGAGGGGGCTTCTCAGTACAGGTACCTGTACCTGCCTTAGGTAAAGCTGGGCTCAGGTTGGAATGAGAGCTTTCTTGAGCTGCCTGCCTGAAGTCCCTACTGCATTCCCAGACCTACCATGAGAGGCCACACTTGTTGGGGAAAGTAGGTTGGGAGCTCAGCCAGGACCTCATTTATAATATAGGGAGATTTGTAGCACTTAAGACCCAGTTGAGACTGAGGACCAGCGAATGGGAGATGATAATATAGTCTGAGAGTTGGAAAGAACCCTTAAAGGCCATTTAGTGCAATCCCTGTATCTCAGTTGAAGTCTCCAATAAATACAGGGTCCGGCTGAAGGAGCACCTGCTTGAGTGTGGTTGGTAGGGTAATAATATAGGTATCATAATTTATAGCTGTAATTTGAACATGTCACCTAAAGTGTCATATGGTGTGCTTGAGTGTGATGTTGTTATGTTATAGAATTACTTGCTTATGATTTTGTAATAAAAGATTTGATTTAGATTACCAGCTCAAAAAAGAGGGGCATTATTTGTGCTGGACCCTGTCGTTTCTCCTTCTCTCTTCTTGAACACCTCCAAGAATGGAGAACTCATGGGATGAAAATGCAGACAACTGTAACTGAACAACAATAAAATAATCTAAAAAAAACCAACAATGGAGAACTCAGTGTTTCCTGAGGCAGCTCATTCAGTCTCTGGCCATCTTTACTAGTTCTGCCCCCTATTGGACTGAAATCGGCCTCCCTTGGATGCACATTCTGATCTCTGGGGCAAGTCACCTCCCGGTGATGCATGGCCCCTTTGCTCATTGAAGGCAGCTCCTGCATTGAACTCTTCTCTCTGCCCCGCTTTGGCTCTGCCCGCCAACCTCCATTCGATGGTTTTGGCCTCTGTGACTCTTGTTTCCCCTCCTCCCTGCAATCCAGATCACCAGGGCCCCAAAGCCTTGCGCCGTATCCTGGTGCAGCCTGACCATTCTTTCCTTCCGCTGAATAGCGCTCCTCCATTAACCACCTGTCGTGTGTGGTGCGATTGCTTGTGGACTCACCCAGTTTCCAGACACTGTAAACTCAGCTGGAAGATGCTTCCAGCCTGTTTCACTCAGCTCGGTAGGGATAGCCAATGCTTCTGACCAAAAGCAGTTCCCTCACTGAAAATTAGGTCATGATGGCGCAGGGAGGAGCAAAGTGCAGTGTAGAAAGTTATACCTGGTATATTGTCTCTTGTTGAGAGCATTAGTGGCTATTTTTCTTCTATATATCCCTAGTTTATTTACACAGTATGTCACAGGGAGTCTGGGAATCTGAGAAAATATGGAAAAGCAAACCTTGAATGGGGTCGAAGAGCTGTATTAAGTCACATGCATGGCTCACGGTGAAGCAGGAGTGAGCTTGAGACTTCCTTTCTCTCTTTGTGTCGCCCTCCCTAACCACAGTCTAAGGAATGAGCAGCACTACTCGCAACTAGAGGAAAAGAGGACTTCGTCACTTAAAAATACAGCAAATTGATGTTTGTGTTCCTTCAGATTTAAGGAGAGCAGAGTCCAGTATGGTCATACTTTTCGAGAATGTTCATATTCCTGATGATTTCTATGATCAGCGCATATCACAGTGATCCCTCCCTTAAAATGATGAAATTAACACTGCATTCAAGGATTAAACCGAGAATTATGACGAGAGGAATGAAAGCTGTAAATGTATTTATGGAGACAGTAGAACAGGCTAGTTCATATTCTGGAAATGTTCTGGGGAGAAAAGCCACAGGGGTCAAGACTTTGCTTACATCAAACCCTATTCACGATTAAGTATTCTATTTCCTACTCCTGGCATTTACTGCTATTTCTACCTGTCTTCTTGGGACTGGAGTATCTACGGCAGGGGTGTCCAACCTTTTGGCATCTGTGGGCCACACTGGAAGAAGAAGTTGTCTTGTGCCACACATGAAATATGCAAACACTAAGGAAAACTGATCAGCAAAAAATGTCATGCATAATTTTTGTGATATCCACCGCTGCAGATGAGCAAAAAAGTGGTCACGTAATAACCCTAATTATGCAGCGGCCCTTTTGATAGTCTTTTAAAATCACTGAGCAGTCACTAATATAGAAAATGTACATATCTAGGTAATAAAACTTAGTAATAAAAGTAAGCAATGTTTTAAGTAAATTCATGATTTTTGTGTTGGGCCGCAATCATAGCTATCCTGGGCTGCCTGTGAGCGTGGGTTGGACACCCCTGCTCTGTGGTTTCAAATCTGGGTCCTTCCCTTGGCCCTACCTTTAGTGTTCTGAAGAAAACAACATGTACCGTATTTTTTGGACTATAAGACTCATCCCCGCTCCCCCAAATTTGGGAGGAATAATGGTTGTTAATGCTGCTGTTGAGTTCTGTTTACATTTACATTGGTGAAATATTATGTTAGTAATGTCATTAAATACTTTACCACATTTTCTGCTTCAAAAATTTTTTTCCTGTTTTCCTCCTTTAAAACCAAGGTGTGTCTTATGGTCTGAAAAATACGGTAAGCTTCAAGTGCAAAACTGCATTCATTTTAAAAAGGAAGGATAAGTGCATTTCCCCTGCATTTAAAACAATTTCCATCATAAATGCAGAAGTTATCTTTGTAGGAAAAATAATGAATGCAAGGGAAATGATAATAAATAATAATAAGAAAGCTTTATTTAGGTAAAGTGTGGGATGAGCTAGATTTGTATTTTTTTAAAGTTTGAAAATCTCTGGACCAATAAATAAAGAATTATGTTTGGGTGGTGCATACACAATATAATATACAGATGATGTAGTATACCATTGTACACTTGAAACCTATATGATTTTATTAACCAATGTCACCTCAATTGATTCCATAAAAATTAAAGCATAAAAATCAAAAAGCAATACATATCGTAAAAAAGAATTATGGTGGAAGGCATTGAATCTCAGCCTGCCTCTTCATGCAGAGCAGCACGGTAATTGTGTCCCTCTGAAGCCAGGCATACTGGCTGTGATGTTGTTTGTTCGCTCTCAGCTGCCATCGGGAGGGATGGCAGCGCCCAACTGCCTTCGCTAAGAGCCTCTGCACACTCATCCCATAGCCCTCATCATTACACGGGGCTTCAGAAAGGCAGAGAGGGCAGCTGAAACAGCTTGGGAAGAGGAGCTTGGCCAAGGATAGAAAGATGTTTCTTTTTGTTCCTTCACCTTTGCCATATTGTTCTCTCATTCCCCTCCCCGATTCCTGGGTAGTGAATATTCTAGGGACAGTGTACTGTATTCGACCCAAAGGAGAACTTTGGATTTGTTTGTTTGTTTGTTTCCAAAGAACTTTGGCTCAGCCTCTCTAACGCGCTTGCCAGAGTTCCTGATCTGGAAGTGTAGGATCTTCCTGCTCTGGTTCCTCTCATTTCTTTAGGATTTTCTCTCGCTTTTCTTATACACGGCACTGCCTTTGCCACGTTATACACGGCACTGCCTTTGCCACGTTGCGCTTCTTCACTTTGCCTGCTCAAACTCATCCCATTCTTAAAGGCTCATCTCACGTTCATCCCTATCGTCCCTTCCACCACAAGCAAGAAACAAGATTTTCAGTGGCCTCCAGTATTCCCAGCTCTGCATACTCAGTGGCAGATCCTAAACATTTTTTATCAACTCCAAGGTCAAGAGGAGCAGGTAGAGAGAACAAGGCCCTAGACTTCCTGGTGGGAAAAGACTTCTCTGTCTCCAACACCAACAGTCCTTCACTGTGTCTATTGCTCCAGCTGCTGGGCACAGTCATTTGCTTGCATCTTGCCAGTATGGCTCATGAGTCATGCCAGGTTAACTGAGCTGTGCGAAAGCCCCATAATGAAGATTCTCTTGCTTTCTCTGTGCGAATATTTCAATGTCTTATAAAGGTGTCATTGATTGGGAAATCTGTATTTCACTTTTTTTTTTTTGAAAAATTCACTCCCAAATCCTATCAGTCAGTGTAAATTGGACAAGCAAGAATGCATTACTTTTCTCAGTGAAATGGGGATTTGCTGACCACTGTGTAATTAAAGTGGAAGAAAACCCCAGCTGTGGAAGCCAAGGCTGTAGCTTTCATTCTTAAAGCCCTGATTTCAAGTGTTGCTGCTTATTAAAACTGCCTCTCCCTTCCCTCTCTCACCTATGTGCCCTCTTCTCACCCACACCTAGTCAAAATGATATGGAAACAAATCACACAGATATAAATCTGTAAAAAGAGCCCTGGCTGGCATAGCTCAGTGGATTGAGTGCTGGCCTGCCAACCAAAGGATCATGGTTCGATTCCCAGTCAGGGCACACTCCTGGGTTGCAGGCCAGTTCCCAGCAGGGGATGCACGAGAGGCAACCACACATTCATGTTTCTCTCCCTCTCTCCTTCTCTTCCTCTCTAAAGATAAAATAAATAAAAAATCGTTTAAAAAATCTGTAAAAAGATATATCTCCCATAATATTGCATATGCATATCTTTGAATACCTAGATTTTTAAAAATATTACAGCTATTTGTACATTCCCCTCTTATGCATCTAAGCATCTTGAGGGTAGAAGATCTATCTCCCTTACTTTTGTGTCTCTTGGAGGGTCCTGCACAGTGCTGTGTATAGGGACTCCCAGTCAATGATTAAATGTGACGGAACTAGTGTATATATGTAATTTTTTATCTACCTGTTGCTGTTCGCTCAGTTTTGGGGTGTAACAGTGACAAGGCATAGTGAAACCAACATTGAAGGAGGTGGACCAGCATCCAGGTTAATTCCAACACAAGCCACTGAAGAGAATAATTAAAGGCACAAAACAACCCAAACACAATGACCTACAGATTTCTCTTGTACACAGTTGCATATAAGGGAAGCGCATGTTGATAGTTACTAAGGGTCGTTTTTTGGGAAGACCTTTTAGTTACCACACTCTCCTGAATATCAGGCAGGTGGCTATTAGTAGTTAAGTGAACTTTACTCTTGTTTCCTTAAAAAAACTGTCGAGAGACTAAAGAGGTTTGTGTAACCAACCATTGGCCTTTAACACCGCAGGTACCCTTTTGTTTAGTATGAGTCTGTTAATGAGGCTTTTGATTATTCCTACCAGATGTGTGGATTGTGCCAGAAATCAATCACTCTATTCAACTGGGAGCCTCCACAGTTAATTGGGTCCTTTAACCACCTCATTCTTTGTGTCTGCTGAAATTGACAGCTGAGGAGGCATCAAAGGAGCTGTCCAACAAAGGAAAATTTCGGTATTTTAAGTTTTACCGTAAAATGAGAAGTTTCTGATGAGTGTCTTTGTTTTATTAGAGAAAATACTTTTTGGTTAATCAAGTAACAGGAGAGTTAGGACAGACGCAGCCTTTTCAACTATGGATCTCTTTCAGGATAGTGAAAACAGCCTAAGAGTCCAGAGTCTTTGCGCTGCCACAGATTATCAGTACAATGTGGTACTAACCTCTCACCCTCAGGCCTCAGTCACTTTGCTAATAGATAATGAGTGAAGTTGGGCCAACTATCTACCGGCCCTTCCAGCGAACTTGGTGAAACATGTTTGCCTTTATGACTCTATAAAGTAATAAAAATAAAGTTTGCCATTGTAGACTGGTAGCTCATACGGATGCAACACACATACCCATTTGGGGAGGATTTCGTCAAACACACTTTAATGCTAGAAAAGTGCCTTTGCTTCTAGCCCCGCTGTTCAGTACGGAGTATATACTATACATGTAAAATACACACTAAACTTCCAAGACTTGGTACAGAAAAAATAATAATGTATTCCATGTTTCATATTGACTACATGTTGAAATGATAATACTTTGGATCTATTTCCTCTATAAAATATACTATAAAATTAATTTACCTGCTACTTTTCACTTTTTGCCATGTGCTCTCTAAAAAATTTAAAATTATATCCATGGCTCACATTATATTTCTATTGGACAGTCCTAGTCTAGAGAGCTATTGCTACTGCCTGTGACGCGAGTTCTAATTACTTAGAAACCTCCCAAGGCTGAAACTGTTGAAATTATGATTCTCGGTCTTGGATGAACTTTAGAATCATATGAGGATCTTTTTGAACAAATACTGATCTTCTCCTCCCTATGATTCTGGTTCACCTGATACAACTCATAGTGACCTTTTTTCTGTGCTCTGAATTACTTCCATAAAGCCATAGGGTGTGATCCTAAAAAAATAAGACTGTGTTAGAGGAAATCCAGAAATGTGTGGAATCTTGGACAGCTGCAGGGGGGAGGCAACACTGAAACAGGCTTAGCTCAGACCCTGGAGTAGTTCTTAAGAGCAGAAGGAGGGCCTTCTCCTTAGCTCTTTGGTTGTTAAAAATCAAGCAAACAGGCAGGAAACAGTAACTTGAATTAATTCTGTCTTAGCTGCTGCTGCTTACTTGAGTCTCTGAAAATCAGCTTAATGCATTCCATCTGGCCTCCAGGGAAGCACTCCGCATTGTTTAGTCTGCTTTCCGAGAGGAAAATGGGGCTCAAGGAGTGTGACCATATCCTTCATCAAGAGAATTCCTTCTACCAGACATTTACTTTAGTTTAGTTTTGTTTTTATTTTAGCGGCAGGATTTTTTTTTTTTTTTGACTCTTAAAGGGTTTAAGGAAACATGGAAAAACAAGGCAGTTTGATTGGAATTGGACTGCCTTCTGGAATGGCGCAAGCAGCCATCAAGCTTATGTTGATTCCTCGTAGCACAGGAGGCACTTTTTAACCTCACCCTCAAATTCTGAGAGTGACCTTCTCTGATGTCTGCCAATCCCCATTGGCTCACTAGATCCACCGTTAATCGTGCCTGGGTCCTCGCTTGGGCCTTAGGTAAGGAGGAGGCAGCTCTTCTCCTGATAGAGCTGTAGGTGCCTGCGAGGCCTCTGTGAATGCCTATGGCTGGAGTTAATGAATTTGGAACAGGTTTGCAAAATAACCAAAATCCCTAGGTTTTTGAATTAAATGCAGAACAATTGTATCTTGGGATCCTGGGAAGTCACAGCACTTCCTGACTTCAGCAGTGCTTGAGAAATGTGTGCTGAGTTACCGGGATCCTGAATGGCCAAATTTGGTGCCATTTACAGCAGTGGTAATAGTTCGTTAAGGCAGTGCACAGCTAATAAGAGAAAAGCTGCGGTAAATAATCCGATGTGTCCACAGTGCCCTGCCGTTTATCAATCCTCTGCTTAGGAGTTTTTTGGTTTTTTTTTTTAAACACTGCTTTCTTAAATTAAAGATTAAGTTGAAGTTGTCTGAGATATTTTCTTAAAAAAAAAGATTTTTAATTTAATTATAGACATGGGAAGGGAGGGAGAAATAGAGGGAAACATCTATGTGTGGTTGCCTCTTGCACGCCCCCTACTGGGGACCTGGACTACAATGCAGGCGTGTGCCCTGGCTGGGAATTGAATTATTTTCGAGTGGCTCTGCCACTTACTATCTCTGCGAATTTGGGCATGTAACTTGCTCTAAGTTCCACTTGTAAAATGGGAATTATAATAGTACCTACCTTACATCTTTTGAGGAAATAATGAGTTACTCTACATATCTTCGGTGCCTTGCACAGTGACATGCCCAGAATAGCAGCAGAGGAAAAGATTTGTTGAGTGAACAGAGGAATGAACTCATGAATATTAATAATGCAGCGAATGCACGTGCTTACAGAGATGCCTTCTTTCTAGATCAATCTGAGAGTGCCAGAGTTTAGCATGGAAACTAATTGCTAAGGATTAGTTAGTTCTTCTATCAAATATTTAGACTCAGCACCTCTCTTTCTCTGGCATTTTCATAAAATAGATGCTAGGCACAGATGGAGAGCTAGGGAAAGCATCTTCCACCAATGCGTTTTGCATCTCACACTGGCCAGAGTATGCATTTTTCATCATAGAGATATTTTAGGGGATCAAATTGTTCTCAAATGCAAAAAAAAATGATACATTTGGCCAATTTAAAGCCAAATATAAATAAATTCTACTAAATAAGGAGCTATTAAAATAGACATAGATTGGTAATTAGTAATTATATCTTATTGAAACATGAAACATATACATTTAAGTACTTGAATAAATTAGTAGAATTCTGTGAACTGCTTCTATAAAATTTCCGCCATCCCCAAAGATAGAAAATAGGTAACGAGTAGGCCAAGTTTTTATTTGCAGAACAGCTGTAAGAGAATGGTGATATTTACTTAAGAAAGAGGTATTACACAGAGCCATGGTTTTAGATTCTTTTATATAAGGTGAAGTTTGAAAAGATAACATCATGGTTTTTTTTTTTTTTTTTTACTGAGGATGTCCAATTTCATACTATACTCATAACCTAATCACATTTCAGTGAAACTTCAGAAAGAATAAAATTCAAAACCTCTTGTATTGACAGGTAGTTGTGGCCTACAGTGAATAAAAGTGATACGTTTTGAAGTTAGGTCAAGTGTAAGAGAATCAACCCTGGCATAATTCCGTGGAATTTCTATTCATTTTATTTTTTTCTTCATCTCATGGCTCATTTTCTTTTGGTGTTTCCATCACGGGAGCTCCATGGAATGGGGGAAGTTGGCAGAGAACACAGCCATGGGTTGCTCAGTGAGGGGGGTGAGTTCTGAGAACTCCATCATTAGGTGATTTCATCATTGTACAAACATCATAGAGTACACATACACAAACCTTCATGGTATACCATGTGGCACCGATTGCTCCTAGGCTACAAACCAGTACAGCATGTTACTGTGCTAAATACTGTAGGCAGCTGTAACACAATGGTAAATATTTGTGTATCTAAATATGTCTAAAGATAGAAAAGGTACAGTAAGAATACAGTATAAAAGGTAAGAAATGCTATACCTGGTCCTGGCTGGTGTAGCTCAGTGGATTGAGTGCGGACCTGCAAACTAAAGGATCAGGGTTCGATTCCCAGTCAGGGCACATGCCTGGGTTGCAGGCCAGTTCCCAGCAGGGGATGCACGAGAGGCAACCACACATTGATATTTCTCTCCCTCTCTCCTTCCCTTCCCCTCTAAAGATAAAATAAATTTAAAAAATCTTTAAAAATATATTAAAAAGAAAGAAAAAATGCTATACCTGTATAAGGCGCATACCATGAATGGAGTCTGCAGAACTGGACATTGCGCTGCGTGAGTCAGCACGTGAGTGGGATGAATGTGAAGAAGGCTTTAGAAGCATGTACACTTAGGCTGCAGAAATTTCTTTTAAAATATTTTCTTTCTTCAATACTAACTTAACCTTAGCTTATTGTAACTTTTTTTTTACTTTATAAACTTTTTATTGCTTAACTTTTGACTCTCGTAACAATAGTTTAAAACACAAACACATTGCACAGCTGTAAACAACTATTTCCTTTTTAAAACACAAACACATTGCACAGCTGTAAACAACTATTTCCTTTTTTTTTTGTTAGCCATTATTATTGTTTATTTCATGATGCCAGACACTATATCATTTATCTTTTTTATTGGTGTTCAGGTACAGTTGTCTCCATTTCTCCCCCAATTCCCCCCACCCCAGCCATCCCCAGTTCCCACCCTTGATCCTAGCCCCCTTTGGTTTTGTCCATGTGTCCTTTGTAGATGTTCTCTAACAAAAGGGTTTACAAAGTAAAAATATAAATTTAAAAAGCTCATAGAATAAGGATATAAAGAAAATAGTTTTGTAGAAGGGTTTTTAGGAACATCTACAAAACTATTTCTTTATATCCTTATTCTGTGAGCTTTTTAAATTTGTACTTTTACTTTGTAAACTGTTTTGTTAGAGACTAAGACACAAACACACACATTAGCCTAGGCCTACGCAGGGTCAAGATCATCAGTATCACTGTCCTCCACCTCCATTTCTTGTCCCACTGGAAGGCCTTTGGGGACAGTAACAGGCATGGAGCTGTCATCGCCTAGCATAACGATACCCACTTCCGGAACACCTCCCGAAGGGCCTGCCTGAGTCTCTTTTTGAACATGTGTCACTCTTTTCAGAAATGTCCATTGTGATTCCCTTGGTTTTCCTCAAAATCAGCTTGGTTTTTTTTTGTTCTATTCAAACAATATTTTTTCAAATATTTTTTTTTAGCTGCCTCCATATCAGCAATTACAAACTCACCACTCAGTGTCACATTATATAATGAATAACGATTCTTGAAACTTTTAAACCACCCCAAGATAAATTCAACAGTACATTGCGGTGTGATTTTCTTTTTCAACATCATAAACAAACTTTTCGCTCTGGCTGTGATCGTGACGGTGCTGAGAGGGATGTGCCTGATGTTCAGTCCAGGTCATTAGAAGTTTCTTCACATGTAATGTGCCCTTCTGGGATTTTTTAAAGATTTATTTTATTTTATTTATTTTTAGAGTGAGGGGAAGGGAGGGAGAAAAGGGGAGAAACATCAATGTGTGGTTGCCTCTTGTGCACCCCCTACATGGGACCTGGCCCACAACCCAGGCATGTGCCCTGACTGGGAATGGAACCAGTGACCCTTTGGTTTGCAGGCCAGTGCTCAGTCTACTGAGCCACACCAGCCAGAGCCCTTCTGGAATTTTTGGTAGTCTCAATGAAGCAGATGTTTTGATCGCTTCTGTCACATTGGTCTTATTCTTCAAAATCGTGCCCATTTTGGTTTTCAAAATCTGGCTGTGGGACATGCCTCCCTGGCAAGCAATAACCATCACTGACTTTCCACTTTGTGGTCTTTAATTACTTTTAATTCCGTTTCAGTTCAATCAACTGATGTGGCCTACTATTGGCACATTACCAATGGATTTTGTAGGCTTGAGGACTGTGATGAACAAAACAGTGTGAGATTAAATCAAGCTCAATAGAAATGATGCAATCAAGAGAGCCGATAAATGGGACATGATTGAGGCTTTTGCCAGTGTAACATGGCGTATTGTTTCCAGCATGTTTTATTTTACCAGTAGAGAGGGTACAGTCTAAAATAATGATCAAAGTATAGTACTGTAAATATATAAACCAGTGATGTAGTCATTGACTACCATCATTCTCCCTTATACTTCAAATCACTTCTTATAATACCAACTACAATGTAATATAAATGCCGTGTAAATAGTTGTTATACTGTGTTTTTTGTGGGAATAATGACAAGGAAAAAGTCTGTACATGTTCAGTTCTGGGGGGGGGGGCACCCTGGCTGCCACGGATGAGAATAAGTCTACCAAGACATGATCTGCTTGGGGAGGAAAGGTGGCTGATCTCTCAAAGGAGAAGGGCCATGAGCCTTTTTCTCAATGGGCTTTTATTGGGTTCATTTTGCACAGGTACACAGGTAAAGCTCATTAATCATTGTCAGGCAGCAAGGATCAAACAATAGATAGCACACAAAGAACTATGAGAGCTTATTCTGAGACAGGGTCTGTTAGCTGAAGGGCTACAAAACTGTGGGAAACAAACTCATTTCCTGCTTGGACCCTTATCATTTAATGGAGAGCATTCTTAGCAAAGCACGTTTCACAGTATTTTATATATTCTTTCTCAGGCCTGATTACCTGGGGAACCTGCCCTTTCCAGCCCAGGACTGCACCGCCCTCTGTCATTGTTTCAGGCTTAAGTCAGGCAGGGGAAGTAAGGCAGCCAAGAGATTAGGAGACTTCTCAAGACAGAATGAGGACTCAGGCTATGTTAAAGCCGAGAGGTGAGGGTTCATCACCCCTTTTGCTATAGCCCCCCAAGTCCTTCCCTGGGAACTTCCCATAATCGTGCCTGTCTTAGGTCATTCCTCCCTTGAGGAACCTTACCCATCATTGGCTAACTGATCAAGCATTGGGGGCCAGTTATGGATGAAGTAAAAGGAGCAGAAACCATGCCCCTGTCAAGGAGATGAGCTTTGTCTCCTTAGTGGCTTATGGTCCGAAGGTCGCTCACTCAGCCTTAGCCATGGGGGGTTATAGCTTCTGAAACCAGGCAGGGCGGTTCCCAATGCAGTACAGACACAACCATCATAGAGTTAATTACATAGCACATGTCAGCAACAGCATAACCTGTTTTTCCCAAATAATATTTTCAATCCTCAGTTGGTTGAATCCATGAATTTAGAACCCACAGATACAAAGGGTCAACTGTGCTAGGACTGGAGTACAATTGCACTAGCAAACGAATGCCTAGTTTTCTTTTCCTTGAATGTGTGCAGCCATTGTATGAACCTAAAAATAATCTTTTCTTTATAGACTTTTTATCACTTTGTTCTATTCTCTTGGGGAAAAAGTGATGTTTATTCCCCTAATTTCTCCAGTGGCAAAGCAAAGAATAATGAATTGCCTTTAATGTCAGTACCGACAGTGATGAATGGCGGCTGCTTGTTTGTTCCCTCACACAGCTGTCACTTCCGCCTGGATGAGTGATTCCCACCCAGCACAGCCCTCCTTCATTTATTCTTTGGGACCAGCTATAAGCCCATCCACTAAGGAGCTATATTCATTTTGATGAATTATTTATTCAGAAAATATTTCTTGAGCCCATGTACGGGACCAGCAATTCTGCTAAGTAATGGATCCATGGAGATGCCAAAGGTGTAGCTCCAACCTTAGGATGCTTATAATCTAAAAAGAAGCCAAGACCTGTCTATGGACAATTCTAACACAAGATAAAAGAAAACAAAAATGTCACCATGAAGAATAAGGAGCTATTGGAATTCAGAGAAGGGGGGATTACATTTGGTTGGGGGAATTCAGGAAAGTTTTCATTCATTCATTCATTCATTCATTCATTCATTTTACAAACACATGAGCAAGAGACTTTGTTAGACTGAGGATGCAGAGACAGATACAATACTGTCTGCCCTCAAGGAGCTTACCTTCTAGGGGAAGGCAGGTATCCAACTAATGACAGCACCTCGGGGTAAAGTCTCAGAGATATTTAAGGTCAGGACTAAGTGTTGAGGGAGCCTGAGAGTTAATAATCTTTGGGTAGCCAAGGAAAAAGTCATGGTTGAAGCAGACACTGAGGTAGAGTTTGTAGGCTAGCGAATGTGGCTGCCATGAATGTACATAATTCCAACCCAAGGTAAAAGGTGCTAAGTACCTTTCCAGAAATTTAGATAAAGGGCTGTGAGGGAGGATTCAGGGATGAATGTTTACCTCCATCTGGGGCTTCAGGTAAATATTTACCGAGAAGGTTGAAGGGGAGCTGGGCCTCAAAGGATGAGTAGCACTTCAATAAGCAAAGGGCGAAGGGAGGCTAACATGGAAGGAACAGCGTGAGGAAAGGCATGACTTGTGAGTGATGGGTTCCTTAAAGTAGCCAGAGTGCACTAGGCTGGGCTGTGGCAGAAAATATAATATGCAGCTAGATCATGGGAGGTAGTGAACACCAAGCTGGGTCAATGGACTTCACTGGGTGGGCAGGGTTCCTTGTCTTCTGACTGTGGCTTGGAATCGAGGCAACATTAGTTGACAGCTAGGGCTCTGGAATCAGATTGCTTGAGTTTAAATACTGCCCCACAGTTTTACTAGCCACATGAACTTGAGCAAATGTCTTGGCCTCTCTGGGCCTCGGTTTTTAACATTTTTTTAAAAAAGATTTTATTTATTTTATCTTTAGAGGGGAAGGGAAGGAGAGAAGGAGAGAAACATCAATGTGTGGTTGCATCTGGTGCATCCCCTGCTGGGAACTGGCCTGCCACCCAGGCATGTGCCCTGACTGGGAATCGAACTGCGATCCTTTGGTTCGCAGGCCCATGCTCAATCCACTGAGCTATACCAGCCAGGACGGTTTTTAACATTTTAAAAATATTTTGTTTATTGATTTTGTTACAGAACAGAGACCAAGGGGGTATGATGTACTACTACTGAAAGGACTCCCCACTAGGTTCGCATTGTCTGCCCCAGAGGAAAGACGGTCTCTCAATGCCAGAGATTTGTGAAAAGGAAAGGAAATGTTTATTTAAAGCTATACAGACTTAAAGTAGTGACCTAATGTCTTCATTAAAATATCAAAGTCCTTCAGGATACCCGCAGACACACACAGTCCTTCCTTCTCCCTCTGCCCTTTATCGCAGGAAAAGAAGTAGAAGTCCACGATTCATGCTCCTGGCAGCCGTGTGGTCCTCTCTTCACCAAGGCTGCGGGCAGGTCTCCACTCTGCCAAAGCTGAGTGGTGGTTCTCTGCTAAAGCTGTGTAGTGATTCTCCCTCACATGGCTGCTGTGGTCCCCACTCTGGCCAAAGCTGTGTGGTTCTCTCCTAAATGGCTGCCGTGTCTTGGTTTAAATCCTCTCACCAATCCTCTGCAGCCCCATTTCCACGTCTTTCTACAATCAGTTACACCTGCCAGCATTCCTGTATTATTCCAAGTTTACTGAGCTGCCATCATGAGTCTGGGCAGGTGTGGCCCCATGTCATGGAGCCAATCTTGTCCAAGCTCCCACGCAGGCGCTGTCACCTGGGGGAACTGCCCCCAGTTACATCTTGGGTGGAAGTCACTTCCATCCCCCTGGCTCAGAGCATGGCCACAGCTATTTAATATATCTATGCAACCAGTTAAAGGTTATAGATATGTTAAATGACCATGCTGGAGGTTAGCTGCAAAGCTGTTGCTGTTCAAAACAGCTCTCAATGGCCCTGCTCCATGTGTCCCTTCCCCCAACTCACACCTGTGGAGGGGGGGTGGTTAGGACATCCTATATATCTTTCTAATATTTCCTGGACACCTTGAGTTCTGGACCCCATTCCAAATCCCTATTTGGGGCCCCCCTCTTGCCTGCACCCTGTTACAATTTTAGAGAGAGAGGAAAGAAAGGAAGGGGAGGGTAAGAGACATTGATTTGTTATTCCACTTATTTATGCACTTACAGGTTGATCCTTGTATGTGTCCTGACTAGGGATTGAACCTGCAACCTTGGCACATCGGGATGATACTCTAAACAACTGAGCTACCTTGCCAGGGTCTGTTTTTAACATCTTAAAGTGGGCATGACAATAATACTGTACCCCACAGGTACAATCCACGAGGACTGGTTTAGTTTGTGTTTAGAAGCTTCTAGAGCCATGCCGAGGCAGAGGGAATACTGGGTGTGTCAGTTGTCATTGGCAACAGTAGTAGTAATATCAACAATAGTTCTGGTATAAATACTAGCAGTTTTAGGGAATTATTAATTTTTCCCCCTTTTATTGATTACAGAGGAAGGGGAAAGGGAGAGAGAAAGAGAGGGAGAAAAACACAGATGTGAGAGAGAAACATCTATTGGTTGCCTCTTGCATGTGCCCTGACTGGGGACTAAACCCGCAATCCAAGCAGGTGCCCTGACCAGGAATGAACTGGTGACATTTCCGTTTGCGGGATGACACTCAACCAAGTGAGACATGCCATCTGGCGCATTTTTAGGGCAATACATATGCTGTGGGACATAGTTAGGATGACCTGGCTGGATTGAGGAAACTAATAGTGAACCTCAGGGCATACTTAAAAATGATCGATATTATCCTGTCTGCATAGTTATTGAGGTACATCTGAGTTGAGCCACGTACTAGCCGCATAAACGGTCAGGCCACAGCAGCTAGAAGTGGCCCAACCTGAATGTTGGCTATGAGGACAATGGAGGCAATCAATAAAACAGGTCCAGGGTCAGGTCCAGCCTAGACCATGAGAGAACTCCTTTACCTGTGATACAAATCACATCATCGGCCAAGCTTACAAACAGTAAGGATCACCTGTGATTAAACTTAAGGGTATGCTGAAAGTCTAGCAATAAGAGAAGTTCACTCCTGGGCACTTGGGGGAGGTAGTAAAGGATAAAGGGAGTCAAATATATGGTAACAGAAAGAGATTTGACAGTACAGTATACAGGTGATGCACTATTGAATTGTACACTTGAAACCTATATAATTTTATTAACCAACATCACCCCAATATGTCAAAAAGACTTAAAAAATTAAAAATTTAAACAAATTTAAAAAAGAAATATTCAATATAGATAATCAGTGGAGAAATGGATCTGCCTTATGACTCAGTTATTCCATTTATGGGAACATAGCCAAAGAAATGCAAAACAATAATTCAAAAGGATATATGCACCCCTATGTTCATTGCAGCATTATTTACAGTAGCCAAGATTTGGAAGCAGCCCAGATGCCCATCAGTAGGTGAGTGGCTCAAACAACTGTGGGACATTTACATAACGGAACAATACTTGGCTGTTAAAAAAGGAAATCTCACCTTTTGCAACAGCACGGATATAACTACAGAACATTATGCTAGGTGAAATGAGCCAGTCAGAGAAAGAGAAGTACCCTATGATCTTACTTCTATGTGTAATATAATGAGCAAAATAAACTCACAAACAAAATCAAAATAGACTCATAGATACAGAGAACAGACTGACAGCTGTGAGAGGGGCAGGAGGTTGAGGGGCTGGGTGAAAAAGCTGAAGGGATTAAGCAAAAAAAAAAAGAAAAACCCTGATAGACAGACAATAGTATGGTGATTACCAGAGGGGGGCGGTGCTGAGGGGTGGTAAGAGAGGGTAAAGGGGTGGGGGTAAATGATGATGGAAGGACACTTGGGGTGGTGAACACACAACACGATATATAGATGATGTGTTATACAATTGTGTACTTGATACCTATGTTATTAACCAAGGCCACCCCACTAAATTTAATTAAAATTTTACAAATAATTTAGTTTCTGTGTCCCAGGTGACTTAGTTTTCACACCCCTACCTCAAGTTGAAATTTTATTTTTAACTTTTTGAAATTTATTCTTTAATAGATGCATCTCCACATGGAGAGAAATATTAAGAGAAGGGAATATATATTTCTACCTAGTTTTCAACATTTCTTTCTTTGTAAAGATTTTATTTATTTTTAGAGAGAGGAGAAGGGAGAGGAGAAAGAGAGGGAGAGAAACAGCAGTGTGTGGTTGCCTCTTTTCCACCCCCTACTGGGGACCTGGCCCACAACCCAGGCATGTGCCCTGACTGGGAATCAAACCAGTGACCCTTTGGTTCACAGGCCTGTGTTCAACCCACTGAGCCACACCAGCCAGGGCCATATTTCTAATATTTTCTTTTAACTCAACTGGTTTAACATTAAGCTTATGGTTAACAAACCATGTGGTCATATCCCTCAAGAGAGATCCGTTGTCTTTAAAACAGAACAGCTTTCACCTTCCCAGTTTTATTTTTCCATTGTCAGTTCTTTTTTTAAATTGAATTGATTGGGGTGACATTGGATCATAAGACCATACAGCTTTCAAGGGTAAAACTCAACGCAGCATCATCTGCACACAGCATCTTGTGTCCATCGCCCCAAGCAAAGTCTCTTTCTGTCCCCATCCCACCCTCCTTTGCCCTCCTCAACCTCCCACCTCCGACTTTGCCTCTAGCTATCACCACACTATTGTCTGCGTCTGTGTGATATGCCTGTGTTTGCTTTATCCCTTCACCTTCTTTCATTGAGTCCCCCACCCCCCCTAATCCTTGACCGCTGTCATCTTCAAGCTGAAATTTTAACATGAAAGTGTAGCTATTTGCAAGTAATACTACAGTTTTCCCACTATTGGGGTGTTCACCAGCAAGAAGCACAGCCTGAGAACAGTGGTATGTAAAGCTCTGGAAACCGTTCTTTCTGGCATTGACCCTTTGTGCATTTTTGGATGTACTTGACAAGTACAGCTGCATTTAGCAGGTGGCCCATGATTTAGTATATTCCCATTGTGTTCCCAAGTGCCGATTCAGCAGATGGATGTCATTGAACACATGATTCTTCCTTAAGGTTTTTCCCTTGGTCATCACTAAGCACATAGACTGTTACAGAGGCACCCTAGTAAGTCCTGGATGAGCCCATAAATCTCCCTTCTGAAATGAGGTTTAGCCCAGGGAGCTCAAAGTTCTCTTTGCAGATTCACTGCAAGCCCCTGGAAGTTCCTGAGATGTAGAGCGATTAAAATGGATCTCCTTTTGAGACTTCTGTGTCTTACTCAAAGCTCTGTGCAAAGATTATTTTGTAGGCCTAAAAGTAACGGAATCATATTGCGTTGGAAAAATGTTATTATGTCTTAATCAAAAAAGGATTTGAAGCTGGCTGGTGACAGGTGTTCTGCCAGTAATCTAAGAATCCGCCAAGGATTAAGCCTTAAGAGTCTTCTGCGCAATTTATGCACTTTCTAACTCATACCCTGTTTTTAAATAAACATCAGTTAAACATTTACCAAGAAAAACAGTATTGTTTGTCTTCACAGATTTTTTTTTCTTGAGAGGGGATATTTTGAATGGCTTATATTTGCTTCAGAAGTCTATCCTTGGATGTTTTTAAAAAAATAAATGTACTTGTGTCAAACAGGCTTTCAAATAGTTCGCAGAGTAGAGCTAGAAATGTAGAAACCAGGGAACGTAAGTTCGGAGGGCTTAAGTTTCGCAAACAGAACATGGCATTTGGGTTTGAATCCACCTGTATAACCTTGAATAAGCCTATGTTCAGACTCAGTATCTTCATCTGAAGAAGAGCACAGACTATCTGCTCATAACACAGCGTTGTTCTGAGGGAGGATTAATTAAAATACTATATGAGGAAATGCCTTGTAACTGGAAAGGGCTATTCAAATGTAAGGAATTGCTATTGTTACCATCCATTCATGAGTCTACAGCCTGTAACTAGTCAGTTTGTCTAAATAAGTAAATACATAGATATACACGTATCCATACATACCCATTGTACATATACACATAGAGCACTCATATCTTTCGCCACTAGGTGGCAGGCTAGCCACTTGGTAAAGTACTGACTGGCGCCTGGATCTGGTTTGTGAGGCAGTGCGGCAATGCACAAGGGAGTGGATTAGAAATCGTGAAAAACAGAGACACTGGCATTGTTAAAAGGAATCTGAAACACCATTGTTTTTCAGTTTGCCAACATTTTGCATCAATGTGAACATGGTCTGTTTTTGACACTGACAAAAAGGACTGCTAAGCAATTTCTGTAAATAAAAATGTTCAGCTCACTTAGATTGATAGCTAACAGAGTGAATGATTAGTTATACCACTTGGCAGGAAATATTTTCATCTCATCAGGGGTCAACAAACTGCCTGTGTAGAGGGCCAGGGAGTACATATTTCTGGCTTTGCAGGCTGACCCGCCCCTGTTGCTTTGACTCAACTTTGCCTTTGTAGCCCGGAAACAGCCTAAGACACTAAGCAAATGAGTGGGCATAGCTGGGTTACAATAAGACTTTTCTATAGACACTGGAATTTGAAATTCATATAACTCTATCTTGCCACAGAATATTAATCATTTGATTCTATCTGACCATGTAAAAATGTAAAAACCATTCTTAGCTCAAAGACCATACCAAAAAAATGGCTACAAACCTGATTCTGCCTTCAGTGGGTATTTTGCAAATCTCTGTTTAAAGCCTTAATAATCTTAATGGTCAGTTTGACAGTCTTCTTAACATAAATACAAATGTACTGCTTTTATAATATTTCAATGTGAGTGTTATTTTGCATGTATAAATTATTAGGAATCCTTGTGATATTTTTGCCTGCCAGTATAGACTTGTGTCTTGTTTGTTAGACTATAAGAATTCAAGTAGTCATTGCTTTGTTCCTAGAGTTGCCAGGAAAAAAAACAAAACAAAACAAGAAACTCAGTTGAATCTGAATTTCAAGTAAACAGCAAATGATTTTTTAAAGTACAAGTATATCCTATGTATGGCACAGGGCATATTTATATTATAAAAGTATTTCTCATTTATCTGAGATTTGGTTTTAATTGGGTGACGTGTGTTTTTATTTCATAAGTCTGGCATTTGTTCTTGTTACTTTTCCTGTGACTCATTTAGTAAGGCCTTAAAAACAACCAACAATCTGCAGACGGGATTCCTCAAGCAAAATATGTCTTTAGAGATTTGGGAAAATAGCTATCTTCAGGCCCTGGTCGCTTTCGGTGCACGTTAACATTAAAACGACTGTGTGGCATAAACAGCCATGTTTCACATACGTTTTCCAGGTGTATTTGCCTGAGCTACCAGTCTCACTTGGACAAGCCATTTTAATTGCCTTGCAAGAAAGCTGAAGTAACCTGGCGCCAGGCACTTGCAAACAGCTTCCGAGAAATTTGAGGTCTTTTAAGGGGGTTAAGTGGGAGCAACAAATTCAGCCCTGCCTCCCCCACTCCCCGCGAAACTGGTGTTCTATGGGACTCCGCTTATGTCAGGCCAGTTGCCACCAGAAACCACCCGCTTTCTCGAAACACTTTTCCGCCCGGCTCTTGATGGAGATTCAAGCGTGCACAGGCGGTGTTTGTAGAGCTTGCTTTAGCGGTGTTTCTTCGTGTGTGCGTGCGCGCACGCGTACTTGTTAGGATGCACTGCTGGTACTAAATGTTGGCACATACTTAATTTGGTGACTTTTCACAAAAATCAACGAACGAGTGCTAAATCCTAACCAAATCCGATGTTTGTTCCAGTTGTAAAATTTGCCCCCTTTCCAAAAGAGCAGGCGCATTGGCGACTGTTAGGCAGTATCCAATTACAAACGGACCCTTGCAGTGTCTTATAACTTTGGTCTTGAGATGGTTAATCAAGAAGGCCTTTTGGCAGCGCTGCTGGGATCTAGTGGGGCGGGGGCCAGGGGTTTGAGCAGCATAAATGAGGAAGTGTCCTGACATACGGTCGGAAGTGACAGCATACAATCCTCCCATTCCTGCGGGGGATCAGCCCACCCTGCGCGGAGGGAGTGGACTTCAGGCGAGCAAGGGACACCACGGGTGGGACACCAGAGGGGCCACTTCAAGGGCTAGTCTCTACCGAGAGCAGCTGGTTGTAGAAGTCTGTGCTGAGGAACGGCACTTCAGAGTAGGCGCACCGCAAAGACCAGACGCATCCTCCCCAGAGGGGCTCGATCGATGGATCGTGCCTTGGCGTTAAGGAGAGGAGATTGCGGGGCCTGGAGCAGCCAGAACCAGGTAAGCAGATGTCCTTTCAGTATTCTGCTTTCACCAAGCTGTTTTCCTCCGGGGCTGCCACAAATTAGCCTTTCCGAACAGTGTCGGCTCCCAGCCCGCCCACCAGCCGAGTACTTCTCTCCAGCCGCCTCCTCCACGGGGCTGCCTTTTACTCCTCTATCTGCAAAATCATGCCCAGCACTTAACGCCCTCACTGAAATGACCAGGGCCAGGACAAGGGCACATCTAGTAAGGCACTAGCCTCAGGAGCAAACTTTAAGGGGGCACCAAGGCGTTTAATAATCGATGAAAAATGTTAAAGATGATATCTTTAACATTCAAAGTAGATGCAAAGATTCCATGATGAACAATATATGAAAATGTTAAAGGCTTGATCCGGTCCCATGACTTGGCCACCCTCTCCTCACCCTAACACCAGGCTTTGCAAGTCAGCTGTGAAGTGATGACCTCCTCTCTCTGTGGCCCCACGTCCCAGACCTCTGTGGTACCTCTCATTTGGTGTCTGTGGCAGTGAGCTGCATTTGCCCTGTGTATGTGCCTACCTGGCTCTGATGAAGGGAGGAGAGACTGCTGCTTCACCACCTGTGTCTCAGGAAGCACAGCCCCGTGCTTTGCTCATGGAGGCCATAGGGACAATATGGACTTTGGACGGGGCTGAAAGTAAGAACTTATGCTAGGGTCCCAGTTCGTAAAGCTCTGCATTGGAACCACCAAAACCGCATAGAAGTAAGGCACAAGAGAGAAGCCTATGGTTCCTTAATTAGGTCTTATTCAGCATTGGGTTGAAAAAAGATGCTTTAAAGGAACCACAGGTAGCAAGGAAGGGGCTTTGAAATTGTTTTTGCAGAGAGAGGGGTGCCTGTGCACTTGGGGACTTGCAGTGCAGTCTGAACTTGCAATACTAGCACCTCTGATGAGGATCATACCCTACGATTTACAGTGCATCTGCTCCTATCATATTAACATCTTAAGTCATCTAATTCCTAGCAGGAGGCCACTGTGCTAGGTGCTGGCTAAAAGCTGCTTCCCGTTGTCATCGGGAGGAGCCATTGTATGCTGATTTTGTATTGTTTGCAACCCTTAAGGGTTATGAGATGGGGCAAATGGCATCTAGCACCAGCCTGAGGAAATGACCTGGTTGTATTTCAAGTTGGAATACGGCCTTCCACGAGATCACTAGGTCTGTGACTGCTGGATTCCTTAAAGCAGTCCTTAACTAAATGCTTCATTTTGTCTTAGGCAGGACAGTGAAAGTAACGTAAAGAGAAAAAGCAAATGGAGGAGATCAGAAAACTATTGTTTGAATTAATGTGCTTTTTCTTAAAATCTTTGGAAGGGAAAAAATGGAATTTGTCAAAACACTTGCCCAATTCCTGGCCTGCTAAAATGAGTTGATTCCCTTGAGGAGCTTTCAAGTCAACATTCAGCTTAACATGAAAGGGGACATACAGGCATTGCAGGCCTGCTCCTGCTGCCACCCCCCCCCACCACCCATGACCTTGGCTTATGCCTTAGTTCTTGGCGGGGAGTTTAGCTGTTCCACACTTGAGCCAGCAGAGGGCACTGTTGCAGCATAGACTCCATTTTGACTTTTTGGGTGTACAATTTTTTTCACAGCTGTTAAAAAAAAAAATCCTGGAACCCAGTAAGAAATATGCACAATTTTCCATGAAATTTTAATGTGAAAAATAGATTATTATTAAGAACTGTGGATGTGTATTTGATTAGTGACCCATCAAACCATAGAAGGAAATTGAAGGTGTTTCGTGACTGTCTTTGTTATCAAAGGTTAAAGTGCAAGAACAAAATACCAACGTGATAATAAATATCAGCGTGATATCCCTAAATTACTTAGGACACAAATAGTTATGACTTTTTCCCTTAGGAATGTTTGCGCTGAGACCTAGTAACGAGGAAGAATGAACATGATTTATCTTCAACAGCTGCTATTTTATTCATTGCAAACCCAAAGCCAAGACATTTAAACATAACTCCATCTCACCAAAGAAATCAGGCCTCTGGGGCCCTCTATGATTTTCCTCCACAGACTTTCCCAATTTTGTTTTCTACTATCCACTTCTGCCACTCTTTGTTTTATCCTGATCTCACCTAATCCCCATCCCCTGCATTTTCCTGCCTCTGCCTTTGACCCCTCTTACCTCCCACTTGCTTACCATCTTCTCCACACACTGGAAATCCTACCCATTCTTCAAAGGTCACTTCAAATGCTAACCCTTTTGTGAGTGTTGCATGCCGTTCTTACTCCCTTCTGCTGTCAGCCTTTACGTAATGAAATGATCTATTCTCTTGCAGATACTGTCAAGGCATTCAGAAATGATTAAAACCCAGGGAAACAGATGGCACTACAGTGAAATGTCAAAATGCTGTAATCATAGTTAAGTGTGGGAGGAAACCTCTGAGAGTTCCAATCAGTGCTTCAGAGCCATCTGGAGGGAACAGGGAGAGCTTCCTGGAAGAGGTGGTGCTTGAACTAGTGTTGAAGAGGAAAGAAATCTGGATGATTGATATAGCCCCTTAACTGCCTGACATGTAGGTAACAAGGGACGAGGGAGTAAAAGATAAGACTGGGAAAGTAGACAGGCACGGTCATACAGAGGGATGTTGGACTTAATGCAGGAAGCCGTGGGGACTCATGGGAGTCATTTAAAGTGGAGGGAGTACTGGATTAGACCCCTATTTTAGAAGTGTTGCTCTGGAGGCATTGTGGTAGATAGGCTTGAATGGCAGGCAGATGACTTAGGACAGGGATGTCAAACTCATTTTCACCAGGGGCCACATCAGCCTCACGGTTGCCTTCAAAGGGCCGAATGTAATGTTGGGACTGTATAAGTGTAACTGCTCCTTAACTAGGGGCAAGGAGCCATCAGGTAGGAACAAGGTGCCTGGCCGGATAAAACAACGTGGAGGGCCTGATTCGGCCCGCGGGCCTTGTGTTTGCCACCTGCGAGTTAGGAAGTTACAGCGTTCTTCCGATGAGGGATAAGCAGGGTATGAACCAGGGTAGATAAAGTAGATCAGGCCCCCATAACGCATTGTTTGCAACTCTTATGGCATGTGTGGCTTTCTACCTTATACTGTGTTATATTTATCTCTTCCTAGACGACTAAGTTCCTTGAGATCAAAGGTTTTTAAATCAGTGTATTTATTCACATGGCCTTGTACGTGGTAAGCTCTTTGTCACCATGATGAGATGATTGAGGAGAATGAATGCATTTCTGAAATTTTGGATCATGAAGGTTTACTTTTGAAGTGCTCTGTTATTGTTCTTTGGTCTCAAAAGTCAGTTGAATGACAGAACTCTTTATCATATTAGTAAATACACTGTGGGTAGTTTATAAATTTGGAAAAAATAAGATTTTTTTATTGTTGTTCAATTACTGTTGTCCTCATTTTCCCCCCATTAGTCTCCCCTGAAAATAAGATTTCCTTATGGAAGCCTCATCATTGATTACTGTTTATGGGTATTATAATTTAAAGTATTAAATGATTCTGATGGTCTGTATTTTTAAACTAACCACTTGAGTGTGTGTTTTAAGATTTTTCAAAGGGGAAAGTGAGCTCTGCATAGCCTGTATAAAAACAAACCCCTTAAGAGCAAATGTCCTTTCACAACAGAAGCTGCAATGAACACAATCTTGTTTGTACATACAAATCCTCACAGGGTATAGCATTAAAAACAAATAAAAAAAACAAACAAACAACCACCCTGGCCAGTGAATAAGCACCAGCCTGCAAACCAAAGAGTCCCCGGATCAATTCCCAATCAAAGCACATGCCTGGGTTGCTGGCCAGGTCCCCGGTGGGGGGCGCACGAGAGGCAACCACACATTGCTGTTTCTCTCCCTCTCTGCATCCTTTCTCTTCTCCCTAAAAATAAGTAAATAAGTTCTTTTAACAAACCCTACCTTGTTCTTGATTGAAATGCCAGCAGAAAAACATTCTGAGAACATCCTGCCCTTTTGGATCCTTAAGCAGTGTCAGCCCAGCTCATGACTGCAGGGCTCAGCCAGCCAGGCTTCATTTCTCCTTACAGAGTATGCCAGGCACCTTAGACTCACAAGGACTGGAAGATTGATGGCACACTCTCAACCCTGTAGATACATGTGCTTTGGAAAACCACCCGGAAAAGAGGTGCACTTGATTATACATTATTTGTTACCATCCTAGCCGCTTCAAGTTCCTGTATAGTTTGCAGAACTAAAAGATACTATAGGGAGTTGATTTCAGAGATTTTATTCTTCATACTCACGTGGCTCCAGAATCTTACGTAAGTGACATATTCTTAACAAGGTTAGAGAACACGGGATGAAACTCTGAGTCTAAGTGAATATTGTAGGGAGAAGTATATTTTAGCATTTGAAATTTGGTTTAATGTAGTTTTACCCAGCGATTTTGTTAGACATAGGGGAGTGATGCTCCCTACCCAGGGTTGTCAGTTTTCATGCTCTTCTTTGCTCCTTATTGTCTTTCATTAATCTCTATCTTTTGTGTGGTACAGAAAACAGTTGTCACGAGTATTACAAAGGTGAACTGTCCCCAGGTTCAAATAATCTGGTTTCAGGTAACGTTACTACATTTTGTCCAAATTTGGTAGACAAAAAGAATACTTGAAAATGAAGCCTCACCGTTAGACTGATACTGGGATTCAGGCTTCATAATGCTTTAGTATTTATTTAATCCATTGACTTAGAGAGAGGAAACTATTTCTTTTAAAGTGATTTCCTTCCAATGATCAGTTATTCTTTAGTTGTAACTCTTCATCTTGTGCTTAACCTGGAAAGGCACCTACATATGTTACAGTGCCTAAAGTGTAGCCACAAAACATCAGATTATTACTTCATTTCTGGTAAGAAATAGCTTATATATTGGATAATATAATAATATATAATTATATAATATAAATTTAAATAGATAAATATGTAAATTTAAAATATAAAATTATATATAAGATTATATAAAATATAATTGTATTATATATTATATAATATTATATTAGATAAGATAATGAAGAAAATAATAAGGTATGCACACATGCAATTTTTTACTTTGCAATTGTTCAAACCTACAGAGAAATGGAACAGGGTAATGAGTGCTAAGCTGCCAACCACCTGAATTTAACAATTGTTAATGTTTTCCATAAAATAAATTACTCATTACATAATTATGTGCGTTTGTTCAGCTTTCCCTCCAAAAAAGGAGTATTTGCCTGTATGATCACAGTTCCATTATTAGCCCTAATGCAGTCAACGGTAATTACCTAATCTCATTTAATGGTCAATTCATTTTCAAATGGTTTCAGTTGTGCCAAACCATGACTATTTATAAATTATTAGTAAAACCGTTATCAGAAGATCAGAGACCTGAGGACTTGGGACAATCACCCAGTTAAAAGTCAGGAGTATAGATTGGTAGCACAACAGAACTTAAGCCAGAAAAATATACCGTAATTTCTTATTCATTTGGAAACACTCCCCTCCTCAAGCTACACTGACCTCTGGAGATTTTGAGGGGCCAAGTAGAATCGACTTGAGCCCCCAATCTGGTCTTCATGGGACTCTGACTTTACCATAACTTCTGTGTCTCTGGTTAAGATGGGAAACACCACTGAGAGAGGCCTTCAGACACTCTCGTAGACGGATAGTCAGTTATTCTAACACCATTTATTGAATAGTCCATATTTTCCTCAATGCCTTGCAATAATACCACAGAACTGTAAAAATAATGAATGCAAATAAGTGAATGTAATTTTATCATCTTAGGGAAGAGCAAGCTTCTCAAAGCGAGGTATGAAACATCTGACTACATAAATATTTGAAACATCTTTATAACAAAAGAAATCATAAAATTACAAAGTAAATGACAGGAGGGGACGAAATGTTTCCAACATAAAATTAAAAATAAGAGCTCCCTAATATGTTCATAGTGCCTATAAATCAGCAAGAGAACAATTAAAAATGGACAAAACACGTAAACAATGTAAAGATGAAGAAATGGAAATGGCTCACCATATGGAAGCATGATTAAAGAAATGAAAATTAAGACAGAAATGAGATACCTTGTTATTCACCTTCTGCTTGGCACAATGGTTGGTAATATCTCCTGTTGGTGAGCATATGGAGGAAAAGGATTCTCATCTACTCTTAGTGAGCATGCAAATTGGGTCAGCCTTTGTAAGGGCAATTTGGCATATATTATTATCCCAAATTTCTGTTGCCTCTCTAGCTTATAATCTCGGGCAGACTACCTCTGTTCCTGGCTTCATTTCCTATTTTTGTGTCTGCTTTCTCCTAGATGGTGATCTTTGGGCTTCTCACCTCAGCCTGGTGGCCTGACCTTGACTCCTGAGTTTCGTGATTTCTCCGCAACTGCAAGTCATTCTTATGCAAAATTTGAGTTGATCTAGTCTGCACCGTTGAGAGTTTTGGAACAATACGCAAGTTCAAGTCACCATTATGTTGTCTTGTGATGAGACCAACGTCTGAGTTGCTTGCTTCTACCCTTGTTCCTTTGTCTGTTGCTTCCTTTGCAGCTGTCTACCGCACCCGTGTGGTCATGCACAAGCTGTTTTGCCCTTTTTATGTGTCTCGTGAATGTTGTCATTTGCTTCTCCTAAATTACAAATTACTGTTGTGTACCAGTGAGCGATGCAAAATGTTTGATAAATCGTACATTTGCATAGGTTTGGGTAAGAATAGCATCCAGTCAAAAAAGCAAAAAGTAGATGGTAGAAATAAATGCAAGACTGGTGGAGAATGCAAGAAAGGTGATGTGTATTGCAAACAAAATGAAAATTCTTGCAGTGCTTGAGAGTGGTGGAACTAGGTCAGACCTCTGTAGGGTGTTTTTTGGTGTTAGTGAATCTGCAATTCATACGATGGAGAGAAACGAGAAAGTCATTAGGGCCAGCGAGTTGAGGGGCATACAGGAATCACTGAGAAAATCAGACATAGCTTGAAATGCCAAACTAGAGAAAATGGAAAGAGATTTGTATTTGTGGCTTCTAAAACAGGAGGAGGCTGACTAGGCCTCTTTCACAAAAATGCAAGTTTAAATTTCGATCTAGATATAAAGCTTTAACATTTACCATGAGTAACGGTGGTCGGATAGGTTTAGGAAATGCTGTAGTGTGTATGAAAAGAAGTGGCTGGCAGAAGAAGGAGATCGTGACGATGCTGCAGAGTGCCCTGGATACCTGGAGAAACTCATGGAGGAAAGTGGCTATTTGCCTGAACAGGTAGGTGTTCAGGGCTGATGAAATGGTCCTGTTCTGGAAGCACGTGCCTATCTGCACACTTATTGTGAAAAAAGGCCAGAGGCTTCAAGCCTGGAAAAGATAAGCTCAAAGGTCTGCTTTGTTCCGATGCTTGGGGTAACTTTCTGATGAAATCCATGTTGCTTCACAGATTTCAAAATTCATATCCTGTTACAAGAGAACGCGAGAAATACTTCTCTGTCTACCTGAGGGGGAACCGTACAATCTGAATCACTGAGAAACTCTTTCTGTGCTGTTTTGCTTTTGTGCTTTTTTTTTGAAATGTCTTGTTCCTGAGGTTAAACACTATTTAAACTAAGAAATCTTGAATTCATAGCGTTGCTGACTCTGGACACTACTCCCACTGACGAGAGTGTGATAGTAAATGCTGATTCTTGTGTTAAAGTTTATCTCCACCTCCCCACCCCCTGCCTCAATACAACCGCCCGCCTTCAACGTGCATCTGGGAGTGCTAGAAATGTTCGTGATGCACTAGCCTCGGTGTATGTTTGCCTACCTTGCAGGTCTTATGAGAGACACCAGAACTTACTGTGAAAGAAACTTGGCATAATGTCTCTGTTGGTAATGCTTTCATGATAGTAGAAGGATAGTGGGAGAAATAAAATGATCAACCCTTAATGGAGCTTGGCAGAAACTTTGGAATGAGGTTGTACGTGATTCTGAACGTTTCCTTCCAGTGCTAGAAGAAATGGAAAGGATCGTGGCATCTGCAAAGTGTTTAGGTGGGGAAGAATTTGAAGACATTGAATTAAGTGGCATTGCTCAACTGTTAGATTCTCACCCTCAGAAGACAGTTGAGAAAATTGATAAAAAGGGGCAGCGTAGGTTAACGCGCAGAACTCAAAGCGTTTTAAAGGAACCTCTCTGCAAATCGACATGCCATGATGATTCAGAGGAAAGAGATCATTAGGTGGACTATTTACCGACCTTCAGGCAAGACTTAAACAATTACCGATAACCCTATACAGCAGTAATCAGAAACTTTCAAACAAAGGCCAGTAAGTCTTTTCTCTCTGCTCGCTTGTTTCAATAGGAAAGAAGAGTTTGGACTCTTGGGCTGTGGCATTCAAACCCATTCCACAAACAGCAGGCAGAAAGGCTGCGCACAGATAGTTGAACTTTGTGGTTCAGATTCTGAGCAGTTCTGTTGGTGTGGAGATCCATGTGCTAGAGGGGGGATGTCAAACTCATTTTCACCAGGGGCCACATCAGCCTCACGGTTGCCTTCAAAGGGCCGAATTTAATGTTAGGACTATATAACCTACTCCTTAACAATTAAGCGAGAGCTCGGCACTGCCACCAGGTAGAAACAAGGTGCCAGGCTGAATAAAACAAGGTCCAGGGCCGGATTTGGCTCTCGGGCCTTGTGTTTGCCACCTGTGCTCTAGAGGGTGAAGCAGAAGACAGAGCTTGCTAATCTCCAGACAAAATCCAACCTTCTCATTTCTCTCCCTGTCACTACTGTGATGACCAGCATTTTCCCTGATGCTTGATTGTCCTCACCTTGAGATCAGAGAGAAATAGAAATGAATTGCCCAACAATCACAATTGCTAATGTAAATTTGGTAAAATGCCATCAAGATTCACTGTATCTAGCTAGTGTTTTGTTTTATTTTTTAGTGAACAAACCAATTGTCTGAGCTTTCATATAATACTCCTTTCCTTGGCTCAATGAGCCCCCAAAGCTCATTGAGTTCCCTCAAAACTCCTAAGTTCCTCCAACACAAATTCTCCTACAATGAGGGACTTAGGAGTGAATTCTAGTACCTGGGGAGCGGGTCTCTACTGGTTAGTCAATTTGATTTTTGTACTCTTCATCCTGCAATATATTTTAATTCTGTTTAAGCCTAACTTGCTATCTCAACAGAAAGGATCCAAACCCTCTCCTTTTCACTAATTTGATATCAATTAATTTGTCTTTCAGCAATTGTATAAGGTTGGTCTGGAAAGGCAGCATATTTGTAATGGATTCCTGGCTTTACTTTGGTACCTAATCCTGGGGGAGATGCTGCTAGACTTCATTTCCATGGATCTTCTCCCTTGTCATATCTGGTCTTCCCAGTGATTTTAACAGTTGAATATCTTCCAGAAAAAGATACTGCTAACTTCCTCTTCCTTAAAGGTGGTAGAAATCCAGTAACACCCCCCCACCCCATATGGAGGTCTGAATTATAGGCTACCTCTATGTGAGCTTGAAATGATCAGAGGAAAGGGAAAAAAACTACAGAAGTTATTTGCTTGCGTAGTTACAGTTGACATGAAAGACATTCCTCAACAAGTTCAAAAGAATCAGATGACAGATGAAAACCTGTTAGAGCGGAGGTGGCAAACACAAGGCCCGCGGGCCGAATCCGGCCCTCCACCTTGTTTTATCCGGCCCGGCACCTTGTTTCTACCCAGCAGCATTGAGCTCCTTGCCCCTAGTTAAGGAGTAGTTACATTTATGCAGTCCCCAAATTAAATTCAGCCCTTCAAAGGCAACCGCGAGGCCAATGTGGCCCCTGGTGAAAATGAGTTTGACACCCCTGTTTTAGAGGGTGCTTTGGAGCTGGTAACTTGTCACGGTGCCAGAGACTGTTACACTGTTGCTCTAAGCTCCGCTGATTCTCAACACCAACTGCACATCAAAATCACGATGGGGAGATTTGGCAAAAAATACAGATTTCTGGGACCTGCCCCTAGGTATGCTGAATCAGGGATGAGGCCAAGCGTCTGTAGATTTTGAAAGCTCCTGAAGTCTAAACAGAATCATCATAGAGAATGTAATGCAAATGGTATGAGCCCAGGAGCTAGGAAACCTTGATTTCAAGTTTCTGCTTTGCCACTAGGTAAATGGATGGTCTTAATCACATCTCCCTACCCTTACATTATATCTGTCAAATGAGAGAATAGGACTACTTCGTCTCGAAGGTCCTTCTACCTCTGACATCGTTACCTTGACAGGAAAGTATATCAAGCTCATTGGTCGGTTTTTGCAAGTATTGGGTTGGCCAAAAAGTCTGTTTAGTTTTTTTCATAAAAGGCACATTTTTCATTTTCACCAATAACTTTGTTGATGTGTGTATTTTGAATATGCCAGCTGTCTTGTGTGGTAGAACATTGATTGTTCTCAAGTAATGTTTCTACTTGATCACTGTCAAGTTCAACTGGTCTACCCGACCGTGGAGCATTGTCCACCGAGAAATCTCCAGAACAAACCTTCACAAACCACTTTTGACACGTTTGATCAGCCGCAGCAACTTCTCCATATGCTCCACAAATCTTTTTTTTGCATTTGTGGCATATTTACCTTTCTTGAAATAATAAAGCATAATATGCTGAAATATTGTTTATTTTCTTCCATCTTCAATATTAAAATAGCTGCACAAAAAATTAACCCATTTTGATAAATCTTTTTTATTGCATCCTGATATGACAGCTGTCACAATGTAATGAAACAAAATTATTTTGAATGAAGTTAAAGACAGCTAAGCGCTACTAGAGACATCACATGGAAAAAGCTAAAGGAATGTTTTGGCCAACCCATCCATACATACGTATGGCCTTTCAAAGAGAACAAGGTTAAGTAGTAGCGTTACTGCATTTGTGCTTGTTACTTTAAAAATTGTGCATATGGTTCTAGCTTGCCCACATTTTAGTCCCTCCTAGAAAAGAGACTTAGATGTAGCTATCATCGAAAAAAAAAGAGGGGAAACAAACATAGCATAAACTTCCTGGAAGAAGACAGTACTTCCGGTGAGTTTCTTTTTATGTGATAATTACTGTTTTTCTTCTGAGTTACAAGGTTTATGGGAAATAATGATGCATAGATATTTTGAGTAAAACATTTTAACATGTTGTATTTATTGTCTTCATAAACCAAAACAGAGAACTCTGTGCAGTTACTGTTTCCAGGTTCAACGTCATTTGGCGTAGTGTCAATCACATCTAGAGGTGAATATTTTTAAGTCAGTGATTGTTTTATCAGTCTAATCAGTGGTCCCATATGCCTCTAAAGAATGTGCCTTGCTGATAATTGTACCATTCATTGACATTGCTATCTCAACAATTTTTTCTCTTGGTTTGACTAGAATTGGAGAAATCAAATTTTATATCAAGCAACACAAACCGGAAACTGAATATGAACTCATGTAGTGGGAAACTGACTACTATTATATGATTTTAGTTGTCATAGGAATGCCTAGACTTTGTCTTTTTACATGGCAACATTTGTCTAGGGCTTGGGGCAATTGAAATAAAACATTGGGATGCATCTCATTCTTCTTTAAGGGAATATCCAGTTAAAATCATCTAAGAAGTATCATTAATGAGGGGAAATGATAGACCATTTTAATGGGATTGAGTTGAACAAATCAGCAGGACCTATAGGAGGGTGTGAAAGTTCGTATAGGCTAAGTGGCAGAATTAGGAGTTAATAACACTATAAGCAGGTGCTTCTTTTTTCTTTTTTTAAGTTAAGAATAGTCCCCCCACTTGAAAAGTTAAAATTTATTTTAGTATAGTTGACATACCGTTCGAGTGGAAAGAATCTTTTTGTCATCAAATGGCTCAGGTAAATTCTTGTGTTCAATATGATGAAGGGCATGGGAATTTCCAACTTTCCAAACCTATTTAAAAAGTGGCAAAAAAAAAAAAAAAGAGTGGAGAGAAAAGGTGGCCCAGGTTGCTGAAGTTTGTAGGAAATATTAGGAAACTGTCATTACATATTTAGAAAGCCTTTTGTTCCTTTAAAATGCTTTCAATTCAAGGTGCAGAGAAGGCTCTTTTAACTAGACATTGGATTTCACAGCTGTCACCAGCTGCCTGCTAACAAAGGCTTCCACAGTGTGTGTATAGTCTAAAAGTGTGCGTGAGTCGTGTCTGTGCTGAGAAATACATTGCTCACCGAACTTTCCATAGTATTACTTTTAATGGCCTTTGAAGTTAGTGTATTCTGGTGGTTTATCTAAGAATTCCAAAATATGATGTGCTGTGAACAAAGTGCATATGTTGGAAACCATAAAATCAAAGAGAAAATAGATGAAAGGATAAATAGTGTATTTCAGTAGCGTGAATAACAAATATTGAGAAATTAAATATGGCCCTAGTGGGCATGAGGCATTGCACTTCATCTTTTGGGCATTACTACATAAAGCCTGAGAAATAATTAACCCAACATGCAAACACCTAGAGGTGGCTCTGGATTAATTGACAGTGGAACGATGAATGCAATAATGAGAAGAACATAGACTTAGAGTGTAGGCCTTGGGTGCTGGCTTCTTGGCTGCCCTGGGCTGAGGACTCCATCTTTTTGGGTGAGTGGTGCTTAGTCCTGGTGGGATAACCCTTGGGCTCTTGGGGCATGAGAAGCCAGCATGAGGCCTAAGGCTTTGGAATCAGACCTGTTTTCAATCCTGTTTCAATTGACCAGATTTGTGACTGTGAACAGGTTTTTGAACCATCCCAGACTTGGGTTTCAAATCTGTAAAACGGGGTCAAAAATACCTGCATTATAGGCTTGCTATGAGATTATATGAAATGCTTAGTACAGTGCCTGGCACATAGTAAGCGCTCAATAAATTGTTGCTGTTATTATTATTATAACGGATAAGCATTATAGAACTAAAATATAATGATTTGTCTTGGTGAAACTATGATACTTTTATATTTGATCTAATTTCTTTCAAAATGAGGTATGCATGATGGTTTTAACAAGACAGGAGGAATAAAAGTTGATGTTTAATATTCTTTGTTTGCTTCTGAGAGATACCTAAAACACTAATTCCTTTGTCCCTATGTTACTCTTTGACCTGTGGTGTGATTTCCTACGTTATATTTACAGTGTGGTTATCATTGCATGATATTTATTTATCTGTAGATTAAAGGTAATGACTTTGCACATCTAGAATATTCCTATTCTCTAGAAAATAACCCATCAACTTGTTTTCACTTTTAAGATAATTAAGTCACTCGTGTTGATAGGAGCTGAAGGTAAAACTATATAGGACCTACTCTGCTTAAACCGCAAGTTATTAGCCTTTGAGAGAATTGAATGCCTAAATAATCTTACTAGGTGAGGACAATTCCTCATAACTATCTTCTGAACTACTTTGTATTTCATGTGTTCTGTGAGTGAAGAAGTTGAAAACAGTGGTATTCAGAACGAGGAGTATTCTCTCTAACTCTGATGCTGCGTCTGCTGAGCACCAGAACCATCACCGCCTGAATCCCAGCCCCCACTGTCCCTTAACCCCGATGACGGTAGTGGCCTCATAACTCGCATCCCAACCCTGGGAGTGTTTTATCTTGGAGTCTTTGTTGCTCTAGCATATATATATATATCTAGTAGTCTTTGGTAGTTAGCTCCTTGCTGATGGACTTGCTCCCCTTGTGCACAATTCTGATTCCATTACTTCCTTGTTCAAAACTCTTCAGTGGCTGCGCACTGTCTATACAGTGGTGGGCAAAAGTATGCTTACAGTTGTTCATAGGGAAAAAGACATGCCGGTTAAGTAAATAATAACACAAGAATAACCTCCGTGTTTCACGGACTCACAAGTATAAACCTACTTTTGCCTTCTCCTGTGTGTCCACTGCTTAACCTTTATATCACTGCCCAGCCCCAGTGTCCCTTAATCACCTTTATCTGCCAGTGTTCTCCTTCATGCAGTGTATGCGACAGTCCCTGCCTTCCTCAGCCCTATCTGATTATACACTACGGATCTTCAGTCTACAGGCCAACCCTGCTCTCTTAAACTTGTCACTTAATCTCTGGTGGGTAAGATCAGAAATTAGATGTTACCTAAAGGCAGAATGCCTGAGCTGTGCCTACCAAGCTGTAGCCTCCTTCTTGTTCTCCTCCATCATTGCAAACACTTAGCACTAGCTCTTGATTCATTGGCAGTGGTATGATGAGTGCCGTAATGATGAGAACGTGGGACTTAGAGGGAGGAGTTTGCAACTGACTTCTTGTCTGCCCTGGGCTGGCTGGTGTCTGCCTTAGAGAGAGTGGTGCTTAGTTCTGGCAGGAGAATCTCAGTCTGTGGGGGTGAGTTTCTTTCATTTTCTTCTTGAGCTTCTAGCCTATTAAATTAGGTCATCCTCACTGAACCCTAGCCCCTCTCTGTCTGAGGGGCTAGCCACTTAATTTTGGCTCTGAATACGAACCTCCTTCTTCATGCCCCTGAGCAATTAAGTTGAGATCTAAACTCCAGTCTTAGGTTCTGGCCAGCCTTATGTCCTGAATATCATCACATACATAGTGTATGTGTATTTATTTACCATTGGGCTCCAAATTGTTGTACACATTCTCCTGCATGTGAATGCTTGCCTGGAATGTACTGAGGTGTACCATACCCTCGAGTTGGCATCTAGACCTAGGCCAGGCAACCTAAAGCCCTTGGGCCAAAACTGGCTCAACTAAAAAATAATAAAGCCATACACATACCCACTCATTTACGTATTGTCAATAGCTGCAATACAGTGGCAGGTCTGAATAGTTACAACAGAAACCATATAGCCTGGGAAATCTTAAATATTGATATTTGACCCTTCACAGGAAATGTTTACTGACCTCTGATCTAAAGTCAAGTAGTTTCCCTAACCTTGATGTTGCTTATTCTTTTTTTTTTTTTTCATTTTTAGAAAGAGGGGAAGGAAAAGAGAAAGAGAGGGAGAGAAACATCAATGTGTGAGAGAAATAATGATCAGTTGCCTCTCGCATGCCCTCAACCAGGGACCTGGCCCACAACCCAGGCATGTGCCCCGACTGGGAATCAAACTAGTGACCTTTCAGTTCCCAGGCTGGCACTCAACCCACTGAGCCACACCAGTCAGGGCATTATGTTTATTCTTTGATAATTCTTCATTTTCATCCTGTCAACCAGTGCAGACCCAGAAGGCCAGTTTATTGAGACTAAGATAGGTTCCAGCCCATTGAAACTGCTTGTTTTAACTTGAATTTCCCTGCTTCCTCTCTGTCATCTTTCTAGAATGGCCTTTTCCTGTGCTTTTTAGTGAACGAAATGCCATAGTCATAAAGTCTATTACAGTAGCCTAATGGTATATTTTTAAATGTAGTATCACATTCTAATATTCTAATATCTTTCAACATTGCCAATATCTTTCAACATGACCTTTCAATATCTCTAAGGTCAGGCTTTTTAATTCTTCAGTGTCTCAAACATCAGGTCTTTGTTCTCCAGAGCTTCCAACATCTCCAATTGCCCCATCTTCTAAATGTTACAACATTCATATCTTTCACTCTTTAGCCTACAACTTCTCCAATGCCAATGTTTTCTAATCTCAGTATGAGTCATTAAAAGTCTGGGTCTTCTAGTATCTCCAACAATCAACCTTCAGGTTCTAGGTCTTGACTTTCAGAGTCCAGACTTCTAACCTTGAATTGGACTGTGTTTCTAATTCTCCAATATTGCCTGTATACCAGTCTTCTGGAGCTCATATATTTCATTGAGTCCAAATCCAGCTCTTCCGGGATCTTCCAGCACTTACATCATTCAGTTCCTGCAAATTTTAGTGTCTCCTAAATTCTGATTTTACAATGTCTTCTAAACTTACCACTCCCTCCAATGCCCAAGTCTTTGAGTATCTCCAGAAACCTGGTCTTTCAACATTCAGCTGTTGCAATATCCCCAATGTCTGAATGACTAGGTCTTTTAACAACCTGATCCCTTAAAGGCTAGGCCCCCCCATATCCAGGGCTTCCAACATTTTTGGCTTACAGCATCATGAAGATCACATCTTTCAAATTCTATGTCTTTTAACATGAATATGTCAATATTTAAGTGTTCTAATATTTCCCAATATTGAGGGCTTCTTATTTTAGGATTTTTAAACGTCTAGATCCTCTAGTGTCAATATCTTCCAATGTTTAGGGCTCCCAAGGTCTAGGACTTGTAATGTCTTTAGTGCTCAGGGCTTCCAATATCCATGAACTCCAACATTCAGGGCCTCCAAAGTCTCCAATGTCCAGAATAACCAATATCTCCAAAATTCAAGGCTTCCAATGTCTCCAACATCCTGTGCTTCCAATGTCTCCAATGTCCAGGGTTTCCAATGGCGCCAGTGTCAAGGTCTTCCAGCAACTCCAAGTCTTCTAACAACATGGAGGTCTTCCAGCTAATCCTAGTCTTCCAGGAAATCCACGCCTTCCAGACAAGCCACGCCTTCCAGACAAGCCACGTCTTCCAGACAAGCCACGTCTTCCAGTAAATCCAGTGTTCCAGCAAATACAGGTCTTCCGCAAAATCAACGTCTTCCATATCTTCCAGGAAAATCTCCGTCTTCCAGAAAAATCCACGTCTTCCAATGGTTTCAAGATCTTCCAGCTAATCCACATCTTCCGGAAAAATCTAGGTCTTCCAACCAATCCATGTCTTCCACCAAATCCAGCCTTCCAGTCAATCCATGTCTTCTGGACAAAATATATGTCTTCCACTACATCCAGGTCTTCCAATAAAGCTACGTCTTCCAGAAAATTCACGTCTTCCACTTAATCTTCATCTTCCACAAATATATGTCTTCCTTGAGATCTGCGTCTTCCAGTAACTTCCAAGTCTTCCAGCAAATCAACATCTTCCGAACAGTCAAGGTCTTCCGGACAATTCGGGTCTTCCTGAAAATCCACGTCTTCCAGAAAACCATGTCTTCCAGGAAATCCATGCCTTCCAATCACTTCCAGGTCTTCCAGACTATCCATGTCTTCAATCAAATCCATGACTTCCAGAAAATCCACAACTTCCAGAAAAACCATGTCTTCCAGCAAATCCTTATCTTCCAGCAAACCTTTGTCTTCCAAAAAGCTGTGTCTTCCATCAGATTTATGTCTTCCAGCCTATCCATGTCTTCCAACAAAGCCACGTCTTCCAGAAAATCCTCGTCTTCCAGAACATCCACGTCTTCCAACAAAGCCATGTCTTCCAACAAAGGCAAGTCTTCCAGAAAAATCTACATCTTCCAACTAAGCCATGCCTTCCACAAAATTCATGTCTTCCTACACCTCCAAGTCTTCCAGCATCTCCAGGGCTTCCAGCATCTGCTCGTCTTCCAGCATCTCCACATCTTCCGACAACTACCCAGTCTTCCAGCAGTGGGCTAAATATCCACGTCTTCCATCTCCAGTGTACCGATCTTCTAACATTCAGGTCTTCCAGTGTCTACAATACCCAGGTATTCTAACATGTTCCATAGTCTAGGCCTTTAAAACTTTCCCCAGGTCCAGACTTCAAAATTAGTCTTCCCATGTCTGAGCCTTTTCATGTTCAGATCTTTCCACAGACAAGTCTTCCAACTCAAATATTCCTGTTTCTAGTAGAATTAGCTTCCAAAAATTTATTACAGCATCCCTTTTTATAGACCAGATATTACAGACTGACTGTACTACAGCCTAATAGTGTTTTTTTGCTATTAGGAAATGTCTAATTATTCTTTACAGCTTTAAAATATAATATTCATGAATCAACTTCTATAGAATAAAGACATATGGGATTGCTGTGATAAATTTTGCTACACTATTAATTCTTATAGTTTTTATATGGTCAATTATGTTTAGGTGCAAGTGAAAGTCTTATTTTAATGAGAAAATTATTTAGAGGCTTTTTTATTTTAGCTAAAGTTGCCATACAGTGGATAATATACAATGTGTCTTTTTTATAGCACCAATTTTTGTTTGGTCTTTTGTGACTAATAATAATAATAACACTTAACATAGCATTTGCTATATCCAGGCACTGTTCTAAGGTCCTTACATGCATCAGCTAATTTAATCTTCACAAGAACCCATTGAGGTAGGTACTATCATCCCTGTTTTACAGATGAGGAAACTGGCACGCAGAGGTGACATAACTTGTCTAAAGGATACAACTAATAAATGATTGAGCTGGGATTTGAACCCAACTAGCCTGCTTTCAGAGTCCATGACCCTAACCACTGTGCTATATCTGCTGTGGAAAATCAAGATGAGGATTATGAGATCCAAAGCTTGATTGCTCCCATTTTAGGTGTAGACTGTTATAAAATCTTATATAGGAATGGTCTTACTGTATTTTATCAGTATGAGAACCTGTTTGTTTGTATTCTCAGATCTCATTCCTCAACTAGCTATTACCTTTCCCTTGCTCATGTATATGGAACTAGGCGCAAGCACTTCCTCATACCATTTTCAGTTTGAATAGACAGAATATGAAGGAGCACTGAGTTCCAGTACCCTTTGCTTTAGAATCCTATTCGTAGCTCCATGCTTTGAGTTCGAGTGCTTGGAATTTAACTGCCCCATCTACTTTGATTCCATATCCCTGACCATTTTCCCATGTACACCTTCCTAGCTACACCACTTACCATTAGTTTGTTTCTGACCTCCAGGATCCACCTGCTTCCAATCTCACCTCTTGGATTCCTCCCTCTGCCTTGGGTCTGACTAATGGTGACTACAACTCCTTAACTCCAAGCATGCTGACCTAGAGTACTAACTGCTTGGTTCTCCGAGTCTCAGCTGCTATCAGGTGCTTCCAACAACATTGCTACCCACACCTCTGGTTGGCATGACAAGCATTAAAGCCATATAATGAAATTTTCATTAGGTAATATAATGAAATTATCTACATAGTATTACTTCTACTACTACTACTACTACTAATATCTTACAAATGTTTAATGATTTAGTTTACAAAGTGTTGTCACTTCATTCATCCATCCATTAATTCCACAAATATTTATTGAGCGCCAAGTGTGTGCCAGGCATATTTTAATGGAACTTAAACTCAGCTGGGGGAAAGAGACAATGTTCGAATAATTTGAACAATCGTTTATAAATTTGGCAAGGCCATGAAGGAACAGTGAGTATAGGGTGCTGTGAGAGTCTGGACAGTTAGTGAAAGCATTCCTGAGGAAGTAACACTTGTGGTGACTGCAGAATCTGGATTCTCATTGGATTATCACAACAGCTCTGTCATTTAGGTAAGATAGATGTTTTCATAACAGTTTTTACCTGATCAGAGGTTAAGCAGCAAGTATTAAAGATGGGCATCAGATCGACGCACAGGGTCCCACGCAAATAACGCCTGGTTTTTATTACAAAATCATAAGCCCGTGATTCTGTAACATAACAATATCACCCTCAAGCATGTCAGTGACATTTTAGGTGAAATGCTCAAGTTAAAACTATAAATTGTTACACCCCTATTATTACCCTACCAACCACACTGAAGCAGGCGTTACTTCTGCCGGACTCTGTATTTTGACTTTCTTTTCTCAACTACTTCATGCTGCCTTAGAATACATAGTAAGTACAATTTTGGCAATATACGTCGAGGGGTATAAAAATTTTTGTATTCTTTGACTTGGTATTTTCACTTCAATGAATCTACTCAAGAGAATTATCTAAAATGTGGATAATTCATGTACAAAGACATGCCTCACACAGTTATCTCGAAGAGTTAAAAACAGAAAAACTGAAGGTCCAACTTTGAAGGCATAATTAAATAAATGTGCTGTTTCCATGTGATGGAATATTATTCCATTAAAATATTTGCAGTCAGTTTATATTATATAATGTTAAGTGAAAATTCAGGGTACAGATTATATCTAAAGTGAGATTGCAGTTATTTTAAATATATAATCAGAGACGAGTGACTCGAAATAAATCCATTGTAGACTGTGAACTAATTATGTCTAGGTAGATAGAATAATGTATGATTTTTTTATTTACTTGTTATTTTTTCTTCCATAGTTCTTACAATATGAAAGTATCATATTCAGGAAAAAATTTTACTGATTGTGCACAAAATCATTATTTATCTTTAATTTACACATATAATCGAGTTTTACTGTTGAAAACATTTCAAAATATAAGTAGACAAAGTGAAAAACTAAAATCTCAAATAAACTCAATGTTCACAGATAATGCTGTAAAATTTTAGTGTACGTCCTTCCATAGTTTCACGGGTATGTTTGTTTTATTTTACAAAATGATATTTTACTGCCATGTAACCTAGTTTTTCCACTTAGTAAATTATACACATCTTTCTATATCAGTAACCGTGCATCTGTAGTATAATTTTAACACATAACTTATTTACTTCATTAAGTTCTTTCCATTGTTTTGTAATATAAAAACTGCTGTGTTGAGCATGCATGTTGTGCAAGTTGTGCAGAATACAAACTACCTCAGCGGTGGAGACCCTGTGTGTGCAGGGCTGTGTGTGCAGAGCTGTTCCGATATTACTTACAATAAATTCTTCCCAGGCAAGTTGCTAATCTAAAGGATATGTACATCATAAAGCTTATCACAGCATAAAAATTCTAAGCAATTGAGATGCTCAACAATCGGGGTGGATAAATAAAATGATACTGTAAATATACGGTGGAATACTATGCGGTCGTTTCAGTTTATACCACAGAGGCATATTTACTAGAATGGAGATGCGTTCACAAGGTCTCATCAGTGAGAGGAACAGGTCACATGCATGTATATGTAATATTAAAATGTGGGAGGGAAACTATATGGATGTTCTCAGGATATACACTATTTTAGAATGCACACTAAAGTGTTTGTAGTAAGTACCCCAAATGGAAAATTGATAAATTGGGGTATGTGTGCACAATGGAATACTACACAGCAGCGAAACGAATACACTAGAGCTAAACAGTATTAATATGGATGGATGTTAGCTCTCCAATGTTAAAAAATATCAAGTCCCAGAAGGGTACATATAACTGGATGTCCTGTTTATATTATTAAAAAAAAGTAAACTAAAACACTATAGTATTTAGGCACATGTATTGGGGATTAAAATATTTTATTTAAAAGCAAAAGAATATCATCAAAGAATTCAGGATAATGGTCATTTGAGGTGTGAGGAAGGGAGGCTGGAATAGGAGAGGATCATAGCCGTGAACTGAAGATTTTGTCAGTATTCTAGTGCTCAGGTTTAATGGGTGAGTGGGTGCGTGTTCATTAATTAATTAAAAGCATATTATTGACTGTTATAATTGTATGGTTTTATGAAAATGAAATAACAAGTTAATGGATAAAGATAAATGAGGGCTATGCACGGATAAATGAGACACTGTGCATGATCTATGACAGCATGCATGGATTACTCTTAATCCAGTTTTGTGCCCTTGAATTTCATATTTTTCTTAAGCAATTATCTCTGGGTGTTCATTTGGAATACATCTACTTTTTATTCTCTTGTGTGGCTCTCTATTTTCTGAATTTTGTATATGGAATATATATAATATTATACTCATTGAAAAACAAGCCCCAAATTACATAGAATAATATCTCACATATGCCAACAATGCATTACAGGGACTGAAAAAGTGTTGACATGTTAATAGCAACTGCCTCTGTGCAGTGAGATTTCATATAGCATTTTTATGTTTCCTTACAGTTTTTAAAATCCAAATGTTATAGAGTGAGATTATGTTGTTATTTTTTTGTGTAACAAGTGTATCGCGTGCTTATTATGTAAGTAAACTGGGCAGTCGTATATAAAGGAACAAATGAAAATATCCCTCTCCCAGGCCTACTGCCCAGAGACAGGCATGATGATATGTCTGCTTCGTTTCTTCCAAGCTATTTTCTGTATGTGTAAATGTGTTCTTGTGTGTTTTACGAAAGGAAATCATCCTACACATAAAAGCAGGTCCTCTGGTAACATTGTTTTGTTCAATGTTCTTTTGTTAAAGTTCGTGAGGAAAAAAAGTGGATTCCTGGGCAGGGCCACTGTCTATGTGATTCGCACGTTCTCTCCATGTCTGCATGGGTTTTCTCCAGGGACTCCAGCGTCCTCCCACATCCCAGAATGTGCATATGAGGTGGAGTGGCACGTCCGCTGTGTCCCCGGCTAAGTGCGTGTACGTGTGTGAGAGAGCAGCGACGCTGGAGCGGCATCCTGTCCAGGGTGGATCCTGCCTTTTGTCCTGAGCTGCCAGGAGAGGCTGCGGTCACCTGTGACCCCGAACTAGAATAAGCAGGTTGGAAAATCATTCTGTTGCTTGTTTTTATTTATCTTTCGTAAATGTACTCGGATGTATAGCTTACATTTCTTGTTTTTCTTTTGTTTAAAGGATTTTAAAAAACATTTATTGTTAGAGAGAAGGGAAGGAAGGGAGAAAGAGAGGGACAGAGAAACAATGATGTGTGAGAGAACATTGATCTTCTCTTGCACACCCCCAACCCGGGACCTGGCCCGCACCCAGGCATCTGCCCCGACTGGGAATTGAACCCACAACCTTTCGCTTTGCTGGAGGAGGCCCAACCCACTGAGCCACACCATTCAGGGCTCACATTTATTTCTTTCAGTGTTTGATATTACAAGTGTTTGGGTCTTTGTTTAAAAGTTTGGTGATGTTTTTGTGACTCTTGTTTCTATCAATCAGCATCGGTTTCATTATACATTGTTTCCCTTGAAATCAGTTTCCAAGAACCTATCTATGCAGTTAAGTGATGATTTAACTGTACTATTCCAAACTTGCTGTCCTGTCTCCCCTTCCTTTCCTGTTCAATAGAAAGTCATTGTAACAGCTAGTAGAATTCCACAGTAGCGTGCACGGTATAATTTATTCAACTCTTTCCATGTGACAGATCTTTAGGTTAATGGTTTTTTGCTATTAAAGATAATGCTGTGCAAAGCATTCTTTTAAATCTATCTTTTGCATGTTTAGAAGTATTTTCATAAGCTAGAAATATACCTGCTAGATCAGAGACTTTGAACTAAATGGCCTTCATGGCATGCTGGACACTGATATTCTTTTTAATTTTGTCAGCATTTTGGATGAAAAATTCAATCTCATTCCTTTATTTGTCCCTACCCACTAGTAAAGTTAAGTGCCTTTTAATATATTTATTAGTTATTTGTATTATTTTGGAGATTTCTTGTTCATCTCCTTTGAGTATTTTTCTTTCGAGTCATTTATCTTTTATTTTCCTTGTTGATATGTAGGTCTCTGAGTATTAGTGATGATATGCTTTTTGTCTGCTATGTATTACAAATGTCCTTTGTCTTTTTACAAGTTTATTTATGATGCTATTTGTCACAAAGATTTAATTATGTAAATAGGCAAACATTTTAATTTTTCTTTTATAGTTCCTTGGTTTTATCTCATACCAAGATTACAAAAATATGGATCAATATTTCTTCTTATATTTTACATATTTTATTTCTTAGTCCTTTAACCCATATGGAATTGTTTTGTGTCCATTGGTGTATGTGTGTATGATGTACAGTATTTATAGAAGACATAGCTAGTTTTTGTAACTTATTCTTGTATTGAATTATATTTACACTAATTTGGAATTTTCTTTTTTTTACTTTAAAAATATTTCATTCATTTATTTTTATTTTTTAAATATATTTTATTGATTATGCTATTACAACTGTGCCATTTCCCTCCCTTTATTCCCCTCCACTCTGCACCTCCCCTCCCACCATCATCCCCCCTGTAGTTCATGCCTGAGGGTCATACATATAAGCTCTTTGGCTTCTCCATTTCCCACACTATTCTTAACCTCCTCCTGTCTATTTTCTACCTACCATATATACTTCTTAATCTCTGTACCTTTTCCCCCACTCTCCCTCCTTCCCCTCCACACTGATAACCCTCCATGTGATCTCCATTTCTGTGATTCTGTTCCTGTTCTAGTTTGCTTAGTTTGTTTTTGTTTTTGTTTTTAGGTTCAGTAGTTGATAGTTTTGAGTTTGTTGTCATTGTTCTGTTCGTAGTTCTTGATCATCTTCTTTTTCTTACATAAATCCCATTAACATTTCATATAATAAGGGCTTGGTGATAATGAACTCCTTTAAGGAATTTTCTTTTCATCATGAACTATATTGGCATGCTTCTTATGTTTCTTTTTTTGTTCCATTTTTTCTATTACCGCACCTAGTACCTCACTGCTTAAATTACTACTGGAGCGTGGTGATATGTTTTGAAATCTGATAGGGCTGCTCTCCCTTCTTTTTCTTTTTTCAGAATTTACTTGGCTATGCTATATTTTCTTTTTCCAGATGAATTATAGAGTCAACTTGTCAACTTTGGTATAAAGAAAATAATTCCCTGGAAGTGCCTCGGACCTTTTGAGGAACCTGTCAAGAAGTGGCATCTTTGCAATACAGAATTTCGAGTTTATCTTTTATCCAGGCATCATATTAAACTCTGTTCTTATCTCTGTGCTTTTCCCCGCCATGACTTATCCTTAATTCCTTTCTACATGATCATGTCAGTTGTAAATAAGAAAAAGTTTGTCTTTTCATCGCAAATGGTTGTTTCTGATTTGGTTTTCTTTTTGGCACATCGATAGAGATCTTATGAATTCCAGGGCAATGCGGATTTACACTGACAATAAAGATCAGGCCTCCTCCTCTTGTTTTTGTCTTTAATGACAATACCTCCTTGTTTCACTCTCAAATATGACGCCTGTTGTTTCTGACAGTTACCGTTTCAACTTAGGGAAACACCCTTCTATCCCCGACTTCTGACTGACTTAGTTTTGTCAGAAACAGATGTAGAATGTTATCAAATGCCCTCTCTGGGATCTGCTAAGGTCATAATAAGATTATTCTTTTTAATCCATTAGTGTAGTTAATTACACTGATAGGATTGGTTTCCTAATGTTGAACTATTCTTGCATTCTCGGAATAAAAGTGACTTGGTAGCAGTGTTTTGTTTATGCAGGTATTTCATGCTGCACCTAAAACTCTATTAACACCTTCCTAGAGCAGTGCCTGGTACCTTTTTCTCACCATGACACGCCTCGGTAAATTAAATGGACAGGAATACTCAGGGCAGAAGCAGCTGGCTTCCCAGGCTCTTCCTGTCTGCCCCCAAGGCCTTAGAAGATATCTTGTTACCCACAAAAACTATCCTCAGAACCCCAGTGTGCACATTTGTTGGGAAATTGTCCTTTATTATTTTCCTTTGTGTAATTTCCTTCTCCTGATTTAATATCAGAATGGTATTACCCTGTGAATCAACTTAAATTTTTTTTCTTAGTTTACACTCTAAGTAAATTAGACACAAACCTTTCCCTTAAACAATTGTAACACCCATAAAAACATTTTGTTCTCGTGTTTGTTTCAGGAGTGGGGGACTAACAATATAGTAAATCCTCTTTTCAGTTTCTTTGATGATTAGACTCATTTCCCTGAGTTAATTTTGTCAGTTTGTTTGTAAAACTCTTCCATTTCATCTGGATTTTTAAATGTATTGGTTGTAAGTTTTATGTAAAATATTCTAATGTGTATGAATTTGCATATGTATGGCAATACCTCTGTTTTATTCTTTTCCTTAATAGGACTGTTTATATACTTTGTTTTTAGTTAACTATTAAAAAAAACCAATGTTTTTAAAAATATCGCCTCCTGCTTTTGTTAATTCCTTCTTTCTACAGTCTTGGCTTCTGTTTGATCTCTTTCTACATTTAGGTGGATGCTTAGTTTATTTTTTAGTCTTTCTCATTTTCTATTTAATGCATTTAAGTCATAAATTTTTCTGTAAATACATTTGACTATATTGCATAGTTTTTGCTTGCAGTGTGATAATAGTCATTCTTTAGATACCTTATCTGTAGTTCATTTTCCTTTCTAACTCAGTTATTTAGAAGTATATTCACATATTTCAACATGATTAGGTTTTTGTTAATGTTTGGCTTTTCTATGCTTGTTTTCCTCATTACTAGTTAGACTGCCTCCTGGATGGAGAATGTTTCCTGCATGAATTATACATTCTGGTATATTTTTGTATCCTAATGTAACATTTTAAAATAAATATTCCATGGGCAATTGAAGTAAATGTATTTTTGTTAGGGTAATATTATATCATATTTATACATAGTAAATCAAATTTTTAATTGCGATTCAGATTTTCCCCATGTATTTGGTTAATCTAAATTTTCTGATAAAAGTATATAAAATCTCAATTTTATCATAGTCTCCTATTTCTAATCTTTTTTAACTTTACATATTTGAAATTCTTTTTCAGTGCATTAAATTTCATGATTATCTTATTGGATCATGTTAATTCACAACATAAAGATATATTCTTTTATTCATTCAATGCCTTTTGTGGCTTACATTTCTTCACCACTTCTACTATTAATAGATTTTTGTAAGCATTTGTGTGGTGTATCTTTATCCATTCCAATATTCTCAACTTTTCTGTCTTGTTTTGTTTTAGATGTATCTTTTCAAAATAGCACATGATGATATTTTTCCTCCATCTGATAATGTCTACCTTTTAATTCATAATTAAAACTTTCATATTTACTGCAATTCCATGATATTTTATTAATAATTCTGTCATTTTATTTTTATTTTTATCACTTTTTGCTAGATTTGTCAAAGTACATGTCCTCCTTTTCCCTATAGTGATTTAGGAATTTGAAATATCACTTGTAATAGTGATTGCACTGATTTTATATATATACACACACACACACATATACACACGTATACATGTATACACACATATGTATGTATATGCACATACATAGTGTCTGGCAGAAGTAATGCCTGCTTGAGTGTTGTTGGTAAGGTAATAATATGGGTGTAACAATTTATGGCTTTAATTTGAACATTTCACCTAAAATGTCCTATGGTATGGTTGAGGATGATATTCTTATGTTACAGAATCACATGCTTAAGATTTTTGTAATAAAAGATTTCATAATAGCCTTGGCTGGTGTGGCTCAGTGAATTGAGCACAGGCCTGTGAACCAAAGGGTCTCTGGTTTGATTCCCAGTCAGGGCACATGCCTGGGTGATGGGAAAGGTCCCCAGTAGAGTGCACTCAAGAGACAAGCACACAATGATATTTCTCTCTGTTTAGTTCTCCTTCCTTTCCCCTCTGTCTAAAAATAAATAAAATCTTTAAAAATATATTTTGTAATAAAAAAGGGGTGTTATTTGTGCCAGGCCATGTATATGTGTGTGTGTGTGTGTGTATGTGTGTATATACACACATATGTGATTTTTTACTTTATAAAGTATTATTCAAACTTTTAAAGTGAGCATATAATACCTTTGCAATAGATAAACAAAGAAAATCTTCTGCTTTTCTGTGTGTTTCCTCTTTCTTTGTGTCTGACCAGTCTCATGGCCCTTGCTTGGGCTCTTATCACCTAGATTTTATATTCTTCCACCAACCTCTCAATGCCTCACTACTCCTGTCTACCCTGTTTATTGCTACCAGATTATCTCCATAAAATATCATTTTATTCATCTAACTCAATTCCTAACTAAACTTCAACCCCTGACACCCAAGCCCTCCATGACCTTCCCTACACAACCATTCCTGTTTTCTATTTGGCTGTGGACCATCTACTCTAGTCACACTGGTTTCCTCACTCCCTTATAAATCAGCATTTGTTCCTTCCTTTATTTTCATTTCTTTTGTTCTCTACCTTTTTCTGTTTTGTCAGAGTCCTACCCAATCACAGAGTCTCAATACCTGTTTTACTAGATAAGTTATTCTTCTGTTCCGATAGTTTTTCATTAGGGAAGACCCACATCTTCAAGAAGCAGAAATAGTCTAGTCACAAACCCATGGAATCAGACTTCATTTTTGACCATGAAACCTTAAGGCCATTAATTGAAAAGGGACATTTTGACTCTTTCCTAAAATGATTTAACTTTGAGATTGATATTAACCCCTCACCCCAAACCAAAGGTTTCTTAACACCTTTTCATTAATAACAGTGCTGGTCAACATCAACTTAATTTAACCCTTTCCACAGTTTCTGTGCTTTCTGGGTCCTCTTTAATCAAGCTCCCATTTCCTTGAGAGTTGTTTGGGGGCATATCAGCATTTAGCTGGTGACCTGGAGCTCCTCTGGAAGTTTCTACCAGCTGCTCTAGGCCGGAAGCCTCAACAGAGCCTTTCCTTCCATTTTAGTCAATGGCCCTTCCTACCCTGCAATGAAGCTGAGAATAGTGCCCAAGAACTCTAGGCACTAAGAAAACATTTTCTTCATTTACACAATGGAATTCTTTGCAGCACAAAGAAAGAAGGAGCTCCTACCCTTTGTGACAGCATGGATGGAACTGGAGAGCATCATGCTAAGTGAAGTAAGCCAGGCGGTGAAAGACACACACCATATGATCTCACCTTTAACAGGAACCTAAACAAACAAACAAGCAAAATATAACCAAAGACACTGAAATTGAGAACAGGCTGACAGTCACCAGAGGGGAGAGGGGAGGGAATTTCAGGGGAAAAGGGGAAGGGTTTGCAGGAACAAGTATAAAAGACAAATGGACAAAAACTAGGGTGTAAATGGGAGGGAGGTGGGGAGGGCTGGGGCGGTGGGCTGGGATGGGAGTAAAAGACAAAACTGTACAAGAACAACAATTAAAGAAAAAAACATTTTCTTATCAATGCCAAGAAATAATCAGGTGTCTATAGCACTCCCACCCAACAAGACAAGGTCATTAGCAGACTTTATATTTTTGTTTCCCATATCAGTTCTTCCAGATCACCCTGTCCCAGGGTTCCTAGAAGAGAGTACAGCTGCAAAAAATACTGTCCTCATGAGGTGGAGTTCTGGTAGATCAGCAAATCTGAATTCCTTTTTTAAAAAAGATTTTATTTATTTTTAGAGAGAGGGGAAGGGAGGGAGAAAGAGAAGGAAAGAAAGATCCATGTGACAGAGAAACATCAATCAGTTGTGCCTCGTGTGTGCCCAGACTTGGGACCAGGCTCACAACCCAGGCATGTGCCCTGACTGGGAGTTGAACAGGCAGCCTGTATGTATGTATGTATGTATGTATGTATGTATTTTTAAACATTTTTTATTGTTCAAGTACAGTTTTCTGCCTTTTCCCCCCACCCCTCCCCACCTCCCTCCCCTGTTTCCCACTCCCCTTGTTATTGTCCATGTGTCCTATATAATTGTTCCTGCAAATCCTTCACCCTTTCCTCCTATAATCCCCTCCCCTCTCCCCTCTGGTCACTGTCAGCTTGAACAGTGGCCTTTAGCTTTGCAAGTGGATGCCCAACCAATTGAGCCACACTGGTCAGGGCAGCAATGCTGAATTCTTTCTTTTTGAAGATTTTATTTATTTTATTTTTAGAGAGGGGAAGGTGGGGGGAAAGAGAGGGAGAGAAACATCAATGTGTGGTTGCCTCTTGCATGCCCCCTACTGGGGACCTGGCCTGCAGCCCAGGCATGTGCCCTGACTGGGAATTGAACCAGTGACCCTTTGGTTTGCAGGCTGGCCTTCAATCCACTGAGCTATACCAGCAAGGGCCAAAGCTGAATTCTTGATGAACCTCTGCCCATTTTCTAGACTTCAAAATATTTTTGATAGTTTACACTATGCCATTCCTATTTTAGGACTTGAACTTAATATTTTACTTAATTTCATAAGCCCACTAGCTGTAATTATTAAGACAACATGCTTCCCTCATTAATCATTGTTAGCATCAAATCTTCCTTCTTGCATGCATTTATTTTTTGTGAACAAAAACCTAATTTTATCCTAAACTGTAGTACAAATTCTTTTTCATATCTTAACAAATCTTCTCGTGGGTACCTACAATTCCTAGGAAAATGTAGCTGCAAAAATCCACACAGGGTGGGGTCCGGACACATCTAAACTCATTTTGCCACCACCTTTTTTTTTGTTTTTAAAAGATCCTACCCATTTATTTTTAGAGAGAGAGGAAGGGAAGGAGAGAGAGAGAAACACCAGTGTGTGGCTGCCTCTCCTACGCCCTCCACTGGGGACCTGGCCCACAACTCAGGCATGTGCCCCAAGTGGGAATCAAACCGGCGACCCCCCGGTTCACAGCTCACACTCAGTCCACTGAGCCACACCAGCCAGGGTGCCACCAACTTCTTATATGTGTTTTTTTTTTGTTGTTATTCAGGAAGAACTCACCAAAATATGACTCCATTTTGAACCAAGCTCATCAGCAAAAATGTTCTGTCTTCATCAGCAATGTAAAAAATGGAGATGAGCTCAGGTGCTTGTGAAACATCTGCCCCCAAGTTCCCAGTAGGTGAGAAAGCCCACAGATCTGATTTAATACCCAGACTCAGGTTGTCTTGACACAGAGTTTGTCTGAGAATTGCAACCATGTGTGCATTTATGCAACTTGTTTCTTGCTCACTTGGTGTTGTCCCTTTCAAGCATCATCATGGACATGTGGCCTCTCATAGACTTCGCTGTTACAGGTGGGTGGTAATCATTTTTTTTTTAAAGATTGTATTTATTTATTTTTAGAGAAGGGAAGTGATGGAGAATGAGAGGGAGAGAAACATCAGTATGTGGTTGCCTCTTGACCTGGCCCAACAACCCAGGCATGTGCCCTGACTGGGAATCGAACCAGTGACCCTTTGGTTTGCAGGCCGGCACTCAATCCACTGAGCCACACTCACCAGGGCCATAATCACATTTTTAATGTTCAAAATTTCATAAGTCAGTGATGGTGATTTTATGCTGACTTCTTTGTCACAACTCAGACATCTTTGAAGGTATCCTTGTTTCCTCACAAGAACAGGTTGTTCCAGGCTAATTTTATACTATATTACTCGATAAAGACTCCATTTCTTTTTAGTGAAAAATTGAGAGACCAAACTCAGGAGGCTAGGGGTAGAAATTATTTCACATGAGTGAAAGGAATAGAACAGATTAACATAGCCGCTGCTATCCACTTTCATGATGAATCAAAAGGATTACTCTTTCCCCACCAAATACACCACAAATTCATGTTATTGCGTTTAAGTTGTGGTTTCTTTTTACCTGGTTTAGTGAGGGCTTATTAATCCAATTTTTCATTGGTGCTTTTGTGCTACTAACTTTATCCCCTTTCTACTTTTTTTTTAAATAAAATACTGTGTGTTTAGAAACCATACCATGTGTTCAAATTACTGTGTTGTGAGCCTCACTCCCAATTTAGAAGGCTCCATTCTTTTCTCTCTTAGGTTCTATTTCTTTAAGATGGCCACAGATTGTACAGCTCTAGACAATCTCCATCATATGGTTTAACCTCATTCTTCAAAGAAAAGTCTTCACCCCGCTCCTGGGAATCCAAAAGTGTAGGATATAAGTAGCTCAGATAGAGAACCAGGCAGTTTTCTAAGAGTTTCATTAATGCTTTACTTTTATGGAAACAGCAAGAGAGCAAGATCTTATGTGCAAGTGCTTTTCAAGCCTCTGCTTGTGTTATATTTCCTAATATCCCATTGGTCAAAGAAAGCCACATGGCCAACCCAGATGCAAGGAGTAGAGATATGGAGCCGTTTTGTGATGGCAGGACCTGCAATACATTGCAAGGGCAAGCAGGCAGGAAGAGGAATAATGTGTGGCCATTTTTACAATTTACCACGCTCCTTTCATTTCATCCCCTACCCCTCTCTCTATTACTCACTCCCCTCTAGCCAAACCAACTTCCTTGCTTTTCCTCAGAAACAGCAGGCATGTTCTCACCTCAGGGTCTTTGCGCATACTAATCTTTTTGCCTGCAGTACTGTTCCATCAGATAGCTACATAGCTAGTTCCTTTGGCTATTCTGGTCTCAGCTGAGATCACTCCTGTATCTGTGATAATCTAATAGGTCAGCTGGGTGCTAAAAGGCTTCAGCTATAATGGCTTGTGTCTGCTTCACATTAAATTTTCACCTGCCAGCAGACTGTCCTTGGCTTTTTACACACTAATCAGAGGGTCTGGTTCCATCAACTGGAGAAGCACGCAAAACCTCGTAAGACATTGCTTGTAACTAACACAGTGTTACTTTCACTACGTTCTATTGGACAAAGCAAGTGAGCAAGTCAGATCCAAGGTGTGGGGAAGTAGATTCCACTCCTCAATAAGAGGAGCTTCCAAGTCACATTGAAAAGGGTCATGGATACAGAGAGGGAAACAACTGTGACCCTCCTTACAAACAACGCACCACAGTGTGGTATTTTTCAGAATTTTACTTCAAAACAATAGTTTTCAGTGTGAGGAGGTGTATCTTATTTTACGTCTTTAATTATGTTTTCCATCTCTCCTTTCTCTTCTTTGCCATGTGTAACTTCTGTTAGACATTGACTCAAATCTATCTATTCTCCATACCTCACAACTTTTCATTCTAAGCTCTCTGCTCTTTTTCTCCAAACCTCCCCAATATAACCCCCAAAACTGGAATTTATTTATAAAGAAGTGTGTATTTACTCTCACATGTTTAAACTTCAGTCACCTTCAAAATACTCTCCATTTGATATAATACACCTATCGAGACATTTTATCCACTGCTCAAAACAGTTTTTGAACTTGTCGATTTTGATGCCTTTTAGTGCTTCAGCCGTTTTTTGTTTCACCTCTTCCACATTGGCTAAACATTCCCCTTTGAGGACTATTTTCCATCTGGGGAAACAAAAAAAAAGTTGCTTGGGGTGAGATTGGGTGAATAGGGAGGATGGGGCATGGGGGTCATGCTGTTCCGGGTCAAAAACTGCTGAACACTCAGCACAGTGTGGTCAGGTGCGCTCATAAATCACCCATCATGAAATGGCCAAAGGCATGGAATGAGTCTTCAGAAAAAATTCCCTGAAGCCGAACTATTATATCTTTTCCCCCATCCACAGTAGCTTGTTCTATTCTTTTATAGGCACAAAATCCTCCTGAATCTCTATGAGAGTTTTTTTTTTCTGAAACTTTTCTTCTATTTCTTGAATTAATTATTTGGAGTTATTTCCTCTATTCAGCTTGGAGTCACTTTTTCATGGTGTTCATTATCTTCAGGTAAAAGGCAATTATTTTTCAGTGAGCCTCTTCTGAGCTGCTAAAGTTAATTATAAATGATCATAATATGAATACCATGCCTATTGTTACTCTGGATCACATAACATTGAGTTACCTATTTGAGAAACAATTTCGTAGAAAATTGGTGCTTGTGATTTAGAATGTTATAATTTGGAGTATCTGCCTTTGTGACTTTCAAAAAGAGGCTTCTGTATAAACACCAGTTTGATTTTTATCTCCTTGGCATCTTAGTGGTATGGCAAGGATTTCTTGATTAGCAGACATAAAGGCCTCTTGCTGAACCTCTGCTATAGATTCTCTGAAGCACATTTTTGTGGGGGGTTTCTTCCTGATCCCCAAAGGGAGGATCATGTATTTCAAATAGCCTATAGTTTGAGTCAGACTATTCTAAACATATCCTAAAAACGCGGTGAAAAGTCACGCAACCATTTTCGTGTGTTAGTGATATGTGTTGATAAAAATAGTGAGCACAGCATTGTTCATAATTTCAAATAATTGAAAACCTATTTGAAAATCTTTTGGCAGATTATGTAGCACATATATCATGTAGTCTGATATATATGCAGTGAAAGAATGCACCATTATACTGTGTAAATTTGCTACGCATGTGTACGTTTTTAAAAAATGTCATATGGGGTTTGTTAGTAATACAGCCATATGGAATTTTTGTTTCCTTCCTTATACATTTTCAATTAAGAGAAAACTAAAATGTTATTTAAAAAGCAAATTATTCAATATTATCTCAACAGTGTAACAGTGCATAGAAAAATGGGATAAAAGATGCCAAAGTGTGAAAAGTGGTTATGTTGGGGTTATCGATGATTTTCCGGGTATTTTCTTCAAATTTCTTTAATGAGTATGCATTATTTCCTAAGCAGAAAATAATGAACAGTTGAATGAAAATACATTTCACAAGATGAACAAAAACATAGGATTTATGTATTATGCTTCTGTGTAAGTTATGAGTTTATCATTATAAGGTTGGTGTCTAGAATCACTAAAATAAGGGACGGTTGATGCATTTCTGGAATAGTTAGGAAAGAAAATTATAGCTTTGTTAAAACAGACTGGAGATTAAATGCAGAAGATAAATAGGCGGTTTCCACACTATGGCCCCAGGTCAGTGTGGGCTGTCCCTCCTCTGAATTCTTGGAGGACTTACTGTGCATAGGCCTCACCGAGTACCGTATGTCTTGGACTATAAGATGCACCTAGGTTTTAGAGGGGAAAAAATTTGAAGCAAAAAATGTGATACAATATTTAATAACATAAACAACATAATATTTTACCAATGTAAATGTAAACAGAACTCAACAGCAGCATTAACAACCATTATTCCTCCCAAATTTGTGGGGGGGGAGAGAGAAAGAGAAAGAAAGTGCATCTTATAGTCCGAAAAATGTGGTACATGCCTTTTACTGCTATATTCTCAACAAAATGGTTTCATGGGACAGGGCTTCGTGTTTTAAAGTCGTTGTGTTATCTATAATGCTTAGTGCAAAATTGTCATGAAATTGAAGTGATGGTTGGTGCAAAAACAAGCATAGCTCATTTTATGACACTGAGTACACTGGTTTATTCGGTAAGGTAAACTTGTCTTACTGCTATGGAGGCTTAGGTAATAATAGATAACATGAAGAAGTCAAGGCATGCAAGGTTGTATTACCTTGCCCAAGGTCGCACGGCTTTTAAGTGAGAGGTTTGGAATTTCTACTCTGGTTTCCTTGCTTTGAAGCTTGGGGTGTTTATCGATACACACTACATCAAACTGGGAGACAGAGTTCCTGTAAAAAACAATGAGCCCAGATAGGTCAGGAAATGCAAGATGAAGATAGCGTGAGTTCCCCTTATCCCTTGTCCCACAGGGGACACTGAAACAAAAGGGGCCAGATGACCAGCAACAAGAGCACTGGGGTTCCTTGTTGCCCAATTCCATACCCTAGTTAAGAAGATTGTAGCCTGCAGCTCTTCCTCAAGTGGGTTTCAATGGAGTCCTCTAAACTTAGCTATCTAAATAAAATCTGGCCAGGGGGCAAGTGGTTCAGCTCTTTTGAGTAAGAGGGAGAAGGAAGTGAAGAAGTAGCAACAAAATTAGGTTAAGAGGCAAAATGTCTTGATGATGATGTGTGAGGAGCTTGGTCTTGGTGGACTGAGCTGTACTTAAAGTTTTAAGGAAGGACTATACAAGGCTGAGGTGTCCTTCAAGAAAAGTACTTTGTCAGAATAGGTGTTGAACCCAAATCAGAGAAAAAGTTTAAATGGTTGTTATATGATTATATTATCTGCTCTTGAGGGTTTAGATGAAATACTGTGGCAATGGGCTTCTATGAAGTCACTAAAACCACCCAAATCCCTACCAGTGCTGTGCAATTCCATTTTCAAGATAACTTCTCTGTTACCCTGGCTCCTTAGTTTGCCTAAAATAAATAAGGGGACACCATTATCTTTTCTTTATTTACTTATTTTTTTATAGTTCATTTTATGGTATTTTTTCTATTACCACTTATCCCTCCTAGACCCTCTTCCACCTCAACCCACCGCCCCACTTTTGAAGACCACAGAAATGATTCTACAGCTACTTGCTTAGCATGTGACATTTTTAGTATAGATCTAAGAAGCTACATGTGAAACATTATTTATAAATAATAGAAAATGCTTATAATGTGGAAGTTCTCCCAGATTATATTTGTGTTTTGTCCAAATATGGTATGTCATGGCTGAAGAGTTCACATGAGTTAATATTCATAAATGGGAAATTATTGCAGTGAAAACTGGTTAGATCATGATTTGCTCCAGAGAAAACACTTGCAACTAAACAAATTGATAGGGACCTCAAACAGGGAGTTTATTTACTGAAATACACAAATACACACACACACAACAATCCCAAACTTGGAAGAATACTGGACAGGAATCCAAAAGACTCCTGACTCCAAGACTAAATGGTTCAAACCACCACGTCCTTGCATCTGTGGGGATTTAACTGCGCGATGTCTACCAGATCTTACGATTCTGACATGATGAATCTAAGATTTTCATAATGTACCCTGGTTCATTAACCCCTTTTTTCTAGCAGTTCTTTAGAATAGCAACGTATTTATCACATAAATACGTCCTATTGATATGTCATTGTTGAAATGCAATTGTTGATTCCTCTACAGTGTCAAATATGGATGGTACTGAAACCCAGAGGAGGAACTGTATGATGTATTCAATTCACACACTTGGACAAAGCTCAGTCATTGCTCTCTGGGAGTCAATAATGGCTGTGATAAACTAATAGGACTTGAGACCAAACAGATAATCAGGGTCTGTAATGGAACTGTAAAAAGAGTGCAGTTGTAGAGTTTGCTATTGAATGTTCCATGTTTACAAATGTTAGGCTCGCTAGGCTTTTATTGGTGATAAATAAAAAGTAAATGCAAATTTGAAAAGTGGCAGGTTTGCATTTGAGGAGGTACCCCCCAATCTGTGCTTTGCTTATTAGCAAATGAGCCTTGTTAAAGCTCCCTGAGTATTAGGGATATAGCATATGGATACACAACCCTGACTTTCAGAAATGTCTTTTTAAAAAGTGTAAGGCCTAGCTTTTCACTTATTTGTATTATTTTGTAATTGTCAAAGGAATTAAGAAGCAATTTCTGCTTTTATACTTCATTGCTTCTGAGCTGGCTTTCATGTTTAATTATTGTGCTGTATACATTCTTAATAATTTACTATTTGAAGTATAATAAAGCTAAAAAGATGTAAGCATCTGGATATGGGCAATCAAAATTGCAATTAATCTATCATCTGAGTCACTCATTAGGGAGAGATCTTTTGAAGTGTTAATGTAAGGAATAAATTTGCCTTAGGGGTTTTCTTTCAACAGGTTCCATGTATTTAACTACAAAGGCATTGTTTGCTAATGGGTATGTGCTATTGATTGAATATTTGTGTCCCCCAAATTTGTATGTTGAAACCTAATCTCCATTGTGCAGGTCCTTGGTACTGTAGTGGGGCCTTAGGGAGGTGATTAGGTCATGAGGGTGGGTCCCTTGTGAATGGGGTTACTGCCCTTGTCAAAGAGAACCCAGAGAGGCTTCTCAGCCCCTCCACCATGGAAGTACACCTGGGAGAGACTGCAGTCTGTGAGCCTGGCAACAAGTGTTTACCAGGCACTCAATCTGCTGGCACCCTGATCTTGGACTTCCCCGCCTCCAGAACAATGAAAAATAGATACCTGTTCTATATAAGCCACCTAGTCTGTGATATTTCATTACAGTAGTCCACATGGGTAGTCATAGAAAGAAATATTAATCTTGTTACTTAATTTAGTTACATGAAAGAGAGAAGTATATTGGTAAAATGTTTAAGAGATGAACAGTATCAGTGACGCTGAGAACCACAGTCTCACGCATAACATGATTCTAGTGTGTGAAACACATGATTTACTTTGCTAGTGTAAATGCCATCTTTACTACTATGATATTTTTTCACAATCACAATCATAGAATATAAGTTTCTTACAAGACATATCTGAAACTCAACCTTGGGAAATCAGAGAGGCAGTTGGTAGAGAGATCAGTGACGCGGATTCCATTTGTAACTCTATCACAATTTAACAATTGTTACCTTGGTCAAGCCCCATCCCTGCCATGGTCCTCAGTTTCCTCATTTGTTAACATGAGTAGGTTAGACTAGAGGTCTTAAAGGGACTTTAAAAATATGATCCCAGGCCCACTGCTGGGCAATACATTTTCCCCTAATGGGTTATAAATGAATCTAAAAGAAGGGGTCATTTCTTTGTTATTGCACACAAGTGGCCTACAATTCTGGATACTATCATTTTATGGATGTCTAGGAGAACCTCCTTTTTAAAAAAAACATACAGAGTTTACTATATGCTTGACACTACCCGAAGCAATTTCTTAATACTGATTAAATGTGTTTAGCCCTTGTAAAAATACTGTAAGTAGATGATACTCTTCTTATCCCCATTTTATGGATGGAAAACTAAGGTGCAGAGAAGTTTCGTGATTTGCCCCAGGACGCAGAGCTTGTAAGTGACAGAGTTGGGATTCAAATCGATGGGATTTGGCCCCAGAGTCCATGCATTTGACCACTGTGTCATACTATTAACTGACTAAGACAATGATTAAAGATTCCTAAAGGCTGACGTTCATAAGCTCGAATCAAAACTTAAGCTTACTGACAATTCAAATTCAGATTGTAGGGCCCACATGGTCCATGGTCACACACAGCCTGCTGATAGAATTCTCATGATTTTTAGGAAGGATAGTTTAACAGCAGTCCATTTTCAGCATGGTCTTAAGTGCTTTGTGATTTACCATGGCCGTTTCCTTGCATTTACATTTCAAATTACTGTCGGTCTGTTCTGGTGGGTATTTTCATCAATAGTGTATCTTCCTCCATTCTCAGCTTTCATAGCGGAACTGACAGTGAGAAGGAGGCCCATTGCAGAGCCGTATAGGTCTTGATGCCTGTTCCCTTAGCTATCTAAGACTGTTAAAAGCTTGCAGATTGCTTACTTCTTGTAAAGGCTCCGTCGGTGCTCTTATTCCCCTTAGTTCTATATGAGTAGGCAAGGATGATGCGGGCAAATCTACCTTCCGGTTTCAACTTATTCCGCCAGCTAATTGTAGGCAATTTTAAGACCTAGCACAGTGGAAGGTGGACTTGAAACCGGGAAAGTCAGCATTCACGCTGCCTGCGATACTAGAACCAATAAGCAGAAACAGGGATTGAATCTTTTTTAAAGTATATTTTAGACCTGGCTGGGTGTGGCTCAGTGGATTGAGCGCTGGCCTGTGAACCAAAGGGTCGAAGATTTGATTCTCAGTCAGGGCACATGCCTGGGTTGCGGGCCAGGTCCCCAGTGAGGGTGTGTGAGAGGCAACCACACATTGACATTTCTCTCCCGTTCTCCCTCTCTTCCCTTCTATCTAAAAATAAATAAATAAATCTTAAAAAAATAAAGTGTATTTTATTGATTATGCTATTACAGTTGTCCCATTTTTTCTCCCTTTTATTCCCCTCCACCGTGCACCCCCTCCCACCTGCATTCCCGCCCCCTTAGTTCATGTCCATGCATCGTACATATAAGTTCTTTTCTTCTCCATTTCCTCTACTATTCTCAACCTCCCCCTGTCTATTTTGTGTCTACCAATTATGTTTCTTGTTCCCTGTCCCTTTTCTCCCATTCTCTTTATGGGCACTTTGTTTAGATGGTCGGTGACCTGAGAAGATGGTGGGTTTGTACCTTAACAGACCGTCTTACATTTCCTTTCAAGCCAGCCTTTTTTGTAAGGAGAGAAAAGTGTAAGTAAGGGATTTGGAATGCAAGGAAAAAAAGGTGTAGGATTTGGAAATCAAGGAAGAGGTTAATCAGATAAAATCTGCAGTCCAGCAGTTGCCCTGACATCCGGGTCCTGTGTTCTGTATTCTGGATGATTTTCTTTATCTGGGTCGCTGGCGGCAGAATGCCTCTTCCTGGAACCCAGGGGCTCACATACCACCCTGATTGCTTATGGTCTCTTCTGGAGCACAAAGGTCAATTGCCTGTGGTCTCCTGGAGTCAGGGTGAGCTGTAACTTTGGCTCCTGAAACCGTAGCTTTTTACGTGCATTAATTGCTAAGCTTATTACCTATTACCTTAAAGTCAAATTTTCCAACTCTTGAGTTGTAGTCAACTCTTGAGTTGACTACAGAAGCAAATTATGATGTGGTGCCATATTTTTATCACTCAAAAACAGTACACGTTACTATTTGAAAATTCAGGTTCTAATTTTAATGATAGAAAAAGAAATACAGCTTATGAATTTTCTAACCATTACAAAGGTCTAGATCATTACAACGATCTATGACTTTTTACAACATAGGCAGTTCCTATGAAGATGCATTTCTTCAACTTGGAGAAATGTGGCAGGTACAGAAAAGAAGTATCGGTGTACCCAGTAAGTCTCAAATTAGAACAATTTCCGTGACAACTTAGTGTTCTTTCTTTTTAAGATATTATTATTTTATTTTTAGACAGAGGGGAAGGGAGGGAGAAAGAGAGGGAGAGAAACATCAGTGTGTGGTTGCCTCTCGTGCACCCCACATTGGGACCTGGCCCACAACCCAGGCATGTGCCCTGACTGGGAATCAAACCAGTGACACTTTGGTTCACAGGCTGGTGCTAAATCCACTGAGCCACACCAGCCAGGGCTCAACTTAGTCTTCTTTAAGAAAACATTTGCACAGTTCATATACAGAATCAACATTCTGTTGTTTGCCCCACTCTATTATTTTGTGTTTGAGATGTCTTATGTTTCAATTCTGGTATCACATGCTGATATTTTTGGATATAGCAAAATAATGCTATTCTTTGACTGTAAAATAACTGTTGTGTGCCAGTCTCGTTCTATCATAACCAGTGCTGTGGCTGGATCAGCCCTGTGGTTCTAATGATTTCAAGACACACCCTCGGCAACAACCACCATGAAACTTAGGAAAAAATATTTATTACTTACAGGGCAACACAGCAAGGTCATGGAAGGAGAGGGTTGGAGGGAGAGCCTGCCTGCATGCCTGGGTTTTTTTTATTAGGGTCAAGAGGGGGGACCTCGAATTTTGTAGGCTTACTCTTTATTGGTGAATTTAAAACATAAGAATAGGAATTTAAAGCTTGGGAAGAGGAAAAAAACAAGAGGCACAAATGGTCAGTTTTCAAAATGAACACATATCTTTAAAACAAAGGAGTGGGTGGTGGGTAGGGAGGGGGTGGCAATTTGACTCTTTATCTAGTCCTGTGGCTGGCAACATGTTTATTCAATGTAGCATCTTTCAAGTGCCTGTGTCCTTGACAACCAAAGCTTAAGTCAGGCAGTTGCTTTACAAAAAAGAAAAAAAATCAAATGTCAGGGCTTACATCATAGTAACTCATAAGAAAATAATAATAATAATAATAATAATAATAATAATAATGGAGCTCCTATATACCACCCCCTTACAGGCTCTACTATTATATTAATATTTTACATTAGCATGTTACATTTGCAACGATAAATCAATATTGGTAAATTATTGTTAACAAAAAAGAAAATCATTGGTGTTATCATTAAGAAATGTATATACATAGAATAAGTTGCTTATAGTATGTCCATTGATATCAATCAAAAACAATGAGTTAAGTCCCTACTATAGGCAATCACATAATGAGGTATGCCATATGGGCCTTTGATGGCCAAGGAAGTGCCATCCTGTTGGGGAAAAATAAGTTTATGAAGCAAGACATAGAAATACCAGGGGCAAAGCACAATTCAAGCATTAAGTGATGGAAGAGTTCAGAGGGGTGATTGGCTATTGGGGATGTGGTACTTGAGAAAGGCCACAAAGAGGAGGTCACCCTTGAACTAGATGCTGAATTTTTCCCGCTTGTCCAACCTAAACCAATGAAAACTGCTTCATTAGGGGAGAAGTTCTCATAGTAGGGTTCCAGGACCAACACTGAGACCCCACTGACAGGATCTGAATGAATTCTCTTTGCAAATCCTCCCTTTTATTGCTGTCGACCAATGATTTTCAACCTTTTCAACCGGTGTGCCACAAGAGGCACATGGGTGCGTCACAAGGAGTTTTAAAACGTGCAACACCTGACTGTTTACACGGGGGGCACTGACCTCTTTTCCCAAATAAAGATTGTCAAACAAAGAAATGACAACAGTCACTACAACAATAGCCACCTGGCATGAAGGAGTCAAAATTATACCTAATTTTTGGTCCAATTAGCAAAAAATAGTTTTTCTTGTGCCACAGAATTTTAGTAGTTCATTTATGTGTACCATGAGATGAAAACGGATGAAAATCGCTGCTGTAGACAAATGATATCTAATTCCAGAACTTTCATTTTATGTATAACCAGAGGCTATCTCTGCTAACTTTGAAAGTGAAATGTTAAAGGCCACCCAAGCTTGATATTCATAATCTAAAATGAGCACATTGCTGATGTGTCCTGAGGACTTAAATCGGGATTTTGCCTGGAAACCTGGTAGATGTTTGGCAACGCTGTGAAGCTCCCACTGGGCATGCTCACAGATAGAATTGTATGGGAAGGCATGAGAAGATTCTTTCTGTGAGTTTCTCTTCATGCTGAGTGCTTGGAAATAAGGCTCACCTATTTTTTTTTTACAGTCACCACATATTACATGAAAAAATGGCAATAACTTAGGTGTGTTTGCAAGGAGTGTCCATCATTGCTATCCTAGTGAGTTTCTGTTATAACCGCCCACTCGGGCTTATGGGTAAATTACCTACAGTAGTGTTCAGGATATCCCTCTCCCTCCAAATTTTTCTTTTGAAATACCCAGTAAGGATCAAGGATGGGAACTGAGATGGCTGTGGTAGTGGTGGGGCAAATGGAGGCAACTGTACTTTGACAACAATAAAAAAATTTTAAAAGAAGAAAAGAAAAAGAAAAAAGAATGATCTTTTAGATATGTCAAGAAATGCATTTTTTCTTTTTTAATTACATTTTATTTATTTTTATTTTTTATGTCATCTGAGTTTTATTTATTTTTTAATTATATTTTATTGATTATGCTATTACAGTTGTCCCATTTCTCCCCCATCATTCCCCTCCACCCTGCACACCCCCTCCCACCCACATTCCCCCACTTTAGCTCATGTCCATGTGTCATAAGTTCTTTAGCTTCTACTTTTCCCACATTATTCTTGCCCTCCCCCTGGCTATTTTCTACCCACCATCTATGCTACTTATTCTCTGTACCTTTTCCCCCTCTCTCCTCCTCCCACTCCCCTGTTGATAACCCTCCATGTGATCTCCATTTCTGTGTTCCTGCTCCTGGTCTACTTGTTTGCTTAGTTTGCTTTTGTTTTAGGTATGGTTGTTAATATCTGTGAGTTTGCTGTCTTTTTACTGTCCTATTTTTTATCTTCTTTCCTTAGGTAAGTCCCTTTAACATTTCATATAATAAGGGCTTGGTGATGATGACCTCCTGTAACTTGACCTTATCTGAGAAGCACTTTATCTACCCTTCCATTCTAAATGACAGCTTTGCTGGATAGAGTAATCTGGGAGGGAGGTCCTTGACTTTCATGACTTGGAATACTTCTTTCCAGCCCCTTCTGGCCTGTAAGGTCTCTTTTAAGAAATCAGCTGACAGTCTGATGGGAACTCCTTTGTAGGTGACTCTGCCTTTATCCCTTGCTGCTTCTAAAATTCTCTCCCTCATTTTAATCTTGGTTAATGTAATTATGATGTGCTTTGGTGTGTTCCTCCTTGGGTCCACCTTCTTTGGGACTCTCTGAGCTTCCTGAACTTCCTGGAAGTCGATTTCCTTTTCCAGATCGGGGAAGTTCTCCTTTATTATTTGTTCAAATAACTTTTCCACTTGTTGCTCTTCATCTTCCCCTTCTGGTACCCCTATAATTTGGATATTGGGACGTTTAAAGATGTCCTGGAGGTTCCTAAGCCTCTCCTCATTGTTTTGAATTCTTGTTTCTTCATTCTTCTCTGTTTGTTTGTTTCTTCCTTCTGGTCCACTTCATTGATTTGAGTCCCAGTTTTCCTCCCATCACTATTGGTTCCCTGTGTGTTTTTCTTCATTTCATTTATTGTAGCCTCCATTTGTCTTCTAATTTGCGACCAAAATCAATCAATTCTGTGAGCTTCCTAATCCCCAGAGCTTTGAACTGTGCTTCTGATAGGTTGGCTACCAGTGCTTTGAGCTCTGCATCTGATAGGTTGACTACCCCCTTGGTCGCTCAGATGAATTAGCTCCAGGGCCCTGGTGTGTTCTCCCTTTTGAGCCATCCTTGGTTTTGTTTTTTTTTTTGTTTGTTTGTTTTTGTCTGGTTGCGGCTGTTACGTAGTGAGGGGCGGAGCCTTAGGCGTTTCCCAGGGTGGGGCAGCCCAGTCGCTGGGTTGTGATGCTGGATGTGGGGGCGGGGTCTGAGAGGGAACAATGGCGCTTGCTCTGCACTGTCTCGTGGATTCCAGTCCCCTCAGCCACTTTCCCCAAGCAAATTGGGCCCTTCTGGTGCTGATTTCCGTGTGGGTGGGCCTGCGCACGCTCCATTACCCCATGAGTCTCCCCAATGAACTCTCCTGTGAGGCTGGGACTCCCTCCCGCACCTCAGCCCCTGTAAGTATTTTCAATGGGTGCTTTTAGGCTTCACTTCCTGGCGCTGGGCCCTGCGTCATGCAGTCTGTCTTGCTGCCCGTTTTTGCCTGGTTTATGTGTGCAAATGTGTGTCCGCAGTCCGCCACTTTGTGTACCCTGCTTGGCCTCGGGTTTGGCAACACTGCCGCCTGTGCGCCTGGAGTGACTGTGCACCCGGGACCACCACCCGCTTATCCTGCTGGGATCCGACTCCACCGGCCGCTGACTCCGCTGCTCTTACCATCTGGGTGAATCATTGTTGTCGGACTTCTGCACAATTAATTTTCTTTCTGTCCTGGTTGGGTTTTCTGTTTTTTGGTTCTATATTTTTGTTGTCCTTAATCTTGGTTGTAAGAGGAGGCATAGCGTGTCCAGCTATGCCTCCATCTTGGCCAGAAGTCCAAGAAATGCATTTTTGATTAAGATTATGATTTTCTCTAAGAATAGTACAATTAAATAAGTTTGTTTTTTAGAGCCAGCCTTCCAAAGGGGTATCTTGTTGAAAAGTTTAATATCACAATTGAGGGAGTGAAGGGGTTGAGACCTACATGTGTTTCAATTTCTGAAAAAATTATTTTTGTTTTTATCGGTGAAAAATTAGACAAAATTATGGAAGTGCTAGAATTTTAATTTTAATTCCCTTTTTAATAAATAATACATTAGTGATCCTGCCCTACAGGGAAGACTATAATTGAAATGCTGCATTCATTTCTTCGAGACAGAAATAGAAAGAGGTAATGGCATATTCTGACTGACACCTCAGCTGCTGTTGGAATCCTTAGGAGACTGATGGGTTGGTATAACGGGATCTTTTGCAGTTAGAAACAAATATCACTCACTTCTTATTTCTTTGTCAAAAACTACTCCTTTCTACTTTGGTTTATATTTCAGAAGTTTCTATATCTAGCTGAGGTAAGAGCATCTTGGATGTGTCTTGTGAAGCTTTGTGTACCTAATGAGGATTTTTAATTAATATTATACTTTGGTTTGTAAAACAATGTAGCCCTCTGATGAAACAGAACACTTCAAGAGTCCAGGACAGTTTCATTTAGGGGTATTTTAGGACAGAAATGGGTAGACACAAAATAGAACAGTCATGGTTATGAGTTGGTGATGTCACTGGCGTGTGTATAATGTGGCCACATTAATTCTCATGGTGTCATGGCCCTATAAGAGCAGTTATCACTGTTATATTTACTAGAATGTAATAATTAATTAAATCTAATAGAATAATAGAATAATTCTCTAGCATTACTAAAATGTAATAATTAATTTAATCTAATATAATAGTAGAATAATTCTCTAGAAAATATAATAATGATCACTGCTTTTATAGGGCTATTAGGCCATGTGTCATTGTTCTGTAATTAGTTATGCATCTACTTCCCGCTCTACAGTGTGAGTTTTTCCAGCCGTGGTCTATGTCTCATTCATATCTCTATTCTCTGCAGTGTGCAACTTAGTGTGAGACCCATCACAGCTGCTCCATTAATGCTTGCTGTTTGCTTTATAGAAGAAGATAGAACTGTACTGATTATTCTTATTCTGATGTCAGAATTTTCAAATGCCAAGCTCTGCACTAAGACTGAGGTATTAAAAGTTTTTCTCCCTTCTCTCCCCATGCCGACTTTCTTTTCCTAGTAGATGCATACTCTTGACTTTAGCTATGGGTTCCATCCTATTCTAAACTGTAGTACTCAGGGGAAAGGTACACGATTGTACATTCTTTTATGTTCTCCATATTTGGGGCTGATATTTGAGGGCACTAGTAAGGCACATGATGTTTAGATCTTCTAGTTTCCCCTTGGGAAAGTAGAGTGAAAGCAACCAGTTTTCAGCTCATCCAATTTTCTTCTCGGCTCCTCCTGGCCCTCAGAGCCTGAGGTGCTGGTTTGTTGAGGCTTATGCTCTAGCATTGTTAATGCATGGAAAACTGATTTCCTGCCAAAATCCCATTTTGTTAACTTTCAGAAGCAAACATCTGTCATGCCTTATACAAAGTTTTTCTGTATTTTTTAAATACAAGTGTATGTACAAGTGGTGGGAATGGGATGATAGTTTATGTGTTCCGATAGCATGAGTATAAGAGGTCCCCAAATGCCTGGTTTTGGCAATTTGATAACTAACAGAGGCTGCCCGATATAGAGTGGCCCTTTGCCCTGAATAATTCCTTTGCTATTCTTCTCCTGGCATCATCAGCAATGCACAGCACTAGGGGATCACCTCCCATCTTCAGAGTCTTCCTGAGTTATCAGATAGTAATGCAACTGACAATTTAAGATAGATGATGCCCAGGAAACAAACATACCAGAACTTAGACATCCACAAGAGATATTTATTTCATCCTAACGATCCTGCCATTGCTCAAAACTTGTTCAGAATTCTTCTTGCTTTTAGAGGCAGTTATCTAGCCAAATGAGGACATTTTTCTTACAACTCGACTTCAAAATGTACGTTGGACTGAGAATATTATTACTTACCTGACTCTGCAGGTTTGGCTAGGTTACTTTGAAGTATATTCAGAAATCAAAAATGGGCTCACAGAATGAAGACTTGTCGTATCATTAGGAGAAACAAATGAACCAGCAAACAAGCCCCTCTGGAGGCTCATCCCAATGAGCGACAAACCTGTCTGGGGTTCCAGCAGCATCGCTGCCATGACTGCACAGCTCCCTATGGAGACAAATCTGAAGGTAACAGCAATATCTCCAAAACCGAATGCTAGAAAAGAAGGAACCTCTGAGACCAGGAAAACTGTGGTGTGATCTATGCAACTAATGTATGGACCAGACTGGATGCAGTGGAGTGAAATCATGAAATTAATGTGCCACAATAGAGACTTTCCAGCCCATTCTGTAAGAACTCCCTTCTTGCTCCTGTACAGAATCTCAAGCAGATTTCATAGCTTTTTTACACTTGATCTTAGCCAAAAGGCCGAGAAGTGATTAGATTTCATAGCTTTTTAAATCAAGTATACTTTGTTTAAAAGATTTTATTTATTCATTTATTTTAGTGAGAGGGGGAGGGAGGGAGAAAGACAGGTAAGGAAACATTGACCAGTCATCTCTCACACACACCCCAACCAGGGACCAGGCCTGGAACCCAGGCATGTGCCCTGACTAGGAATTGGACCAGCCACCTTTTCGTGTGCAGGCTGGTGCTCCTCAACTGAGCCACACCACACATGGCACAGTCAAGTATACTTTTTTAATGAACGATCTCAATCTTAAGGATCAAAAAATCCAGTCAGAGAAAAAACAGAACCTGAGTCTCTTTCAATTAAAATCCCTTCTCTTTCTTTACAGCTCCTGGCCTAATTTGGACTCAGAAGCATGCAGTAGGAAAGGTGGAGCTGTTGCTAGTTGTGTTTCTGGGAAGCAGATTTTGAGATGGAGAGTAGTGAGCAGGCTAGAGGGCTCTTGGGATCAACACCTATGGATAGGAAGGGAGAGGGAAAGAAGCAGGACTGAGAAGGTGAGGAAGCTGAGCTGCAATGCATTTTGGTGGATGTCTTGGTATACCCTATGGGAAGCTCTGTGGCTGAGATGAAGCTTTGGAATTGTCCTTAGTTGGGTGAAGAGGCCAGGCCTTTACAGCCTGCAATGATTAGTCACTGCATGAAGGCCAATCCTAAAAGGAGGTGTGACCTTAGGCGAGGTGGCTTTTTTCAACTGTGGTGATCTCCATAAGGGACTGAGAGCTGAGGGCTGTTAATTGATAACACTCCAGGGGGCATGGGAGTAAGTCCTTCATTCCTAAATGAAGAACTGGGCAGTGCATCATGGAGTTGACCAAAGGGGCATCATCTGTCTTTTTTGTATTCCTCTCAGCTCTTACCCTCTCTCCTTTTCTACCCATTATGCTGTCTCTGACTTCGCTTGGACTCTCCAGATCAAATGGATGAAAGCAAATGGACAAGACGTTACTTGACTTGCATTGGCATACTCTGGGTAGGGCTGCATGCTCCAGTGCTGGCTCTTTCTCTTGTGAAGTGCTTTGAAAGATTCTCTGGAGTCGCTCCCACCCAATGGACATTCCACTGCACCACTTTTACATAATGATACACCCTCTGAGCTGACTACTTTTGATTTCTGCTACCCCTCTCCTCCTGGTGCACATTTGTTTGGAGATATCACTGCCCTGGTAGCAACATCTCTTGGGCTGGGCCTTTGCAGGATGATTCACACCCATTGACCATAATTCCTCAGTAATTACTGATGCCCAAGGAAAATACTTCTTGATATTAAACTCTGGTCATGCCAGTTGCTACCCCCCATGGCCCACTCCAGCCTGTCTTTAATCTTTAGACTTCTAGGTGACAGCAGGGACCTGTTTATATGTTCTCCAAGCACCAGGGATATATGCCAAGCTCTCCAGGTGATTTTCTTCATCTGCCTATTTGGCTTGAAACTGCCACTTCCTTGGTTCTGGTTTCTGTGTTTAGAGTATATAGGGCCAGATGGTGTTTTTCTTTTGAATACTCAGTGCAAACAGTCCTAATGAGCTGCCAATTTGGTGAAACTCCCGAGTCTTGAGGGAACATGCCATTGCTATTTCATTTCTTAAATAATTGGGCATTATTCCCACTGAAGGCACCCTTCTATAGAGACCAGGGTTGTGTATGCTGTTTTCATATAAAAACTACAGGCTTAGCTCATGGACAGGAAGAATTTAACATTGTCAAAATGTCCATACTACCCAAAACAATCTATAGATATAATGCGATCCTTATCAAAATACCAATGGCATTTTTCACAAAACTACAACAGATAATCCTAAAATTTATATGAAACCAAAAGATCCTGAATAGTCACAACAATCTTGAGAACAAAGAGCAATGTTGGAGGTGTCATGCTGTCTGATATCAAACTATACTATAAGGCTATAGTCATCAAAACAGCATGGTACTGGCATAAAAATAGATACATCGATCAATGGAACAGACTAGAGAACTCCCTCCCCCCAAAATCCATACCTATATGGTCAATCATTGTATGACAAAGGAGGCAGTACTATACATAGGTAAAAGAGAGCTCCTCAGTGAATGCTGTTGGGAAAACTGGACAGACACAGGCAAAAGAATGAAACTGGGTCACTTTCTTATACCATGTACATGAATATACTAAAAATGGATTGAAGACTTAAATATAAGACCTGAAAGCATAAAACTTCTAGAAGAAAATATAAGCCATAAACTCTCTGACATCGCTCCTAGTAATATATGTGTTTTGGATATGTTTCCTTGTGCAAGAGGAACAAAAGAAAAATAAACAAATTGGATTACATCAAACTAAAAAGTTTTTGTACAGCAAAGGACACTATCAGAAAACAAAAAGACAACATAATAAATGGGAGAAGATATTTGCAGATGATATATACAATAAGGGGTTAATATCAAAAATATATAAGGAATTTCTATAAAACTTAACACCTAAAAGACAAGTAATACAGTTAAAAAATGGGCAGAGGACCTGAATAGACAGTTCTCCAAAGACGAGATACAAATAGCCAATAGACATATGAAAACATGCTCAATGTCACTAGTCAGTAAGGAAATGCAATTAAAACCACATTATCTGATCGGGGGTGGCTCTGCGACCCCGGGTAGCCGAGTGACCACAGGCAGCCCTGGGACTGGGACCTGAGGTGGCTCTGCAACCGGCGGCCCTGTGACTGGAGGAGGGGGCTTTGTGGAAGACCCAGAACTCACAACTGTGATCCTAGGTGACACAAAACAAACAAACAAAACAAACAAACAAACCTGGAACTGTGAAAAAACCAGAGTTGGACCGAAAAAGGGAGCATCCCAACAACTGAAACAGTGGAAGCTGTGAACACCAGGAGACCCGAAGGAGACCGCACCACTGAATCTCACAGGTATTCTACCACAGAAGTTCACACCATAAACCCAGGGAGCCAGAACAGATCAATTTAAGAAGCTGAGGCTGACAAGAAGAGTCTCACAAACAATGGGAAGACAAAGAAACAATCCCCAAATGAAAGAAAAGGAGGAAGCCCCAAAAAGAATGCTAAATGAAATGGAGGCAACTCAACTATCAGATTTTTAGTTCAAAGCAATAGTTGTCAGGAAGCTCCAAGAGCTCTCAAAGAGCTACCAGAAACTACAGGGAAGCTACGATGAACTCACTGCAAAGTATATCAACATAAAAAAGGACATAGAAACTATCAACAAGGGCCAAGAGGAAATGAAGAACACAATTTCTGAACTGAAGAACACAGTGGAAGGAATCAAAAGCAGAATTGATGAAGCAGAAGATCAGATCAGTGAGTAGGAAGACAAAGTAGAAAACAACACCCAGAAAGAGCAAGAAAAGGAAAAGAGGCTCAGAAATAATGAAGAGGGATTAAGAGAAATGCAAGATAATATGAAACGTAATAATATCTGTATAATAGGGATTCCAGAAGGAGAAGAAGAGCAAGGGATAGAAAACCCATTTGAAAAAGTAATGATGGAAAACTTCCCTCATTTGATGAGAGAAAAAGTCACACAAATCCAGGAAACACAGAGAGTCTCAATCAAGAGGAACCCAAAGAGGCCCACTTCAACACACATCATAATTAAAATGGCAAAAGTCCAAGACAAAGTGAGAATCTTAAAGGCAGCAAGGGAGAAAAACGAAGTAACATACAGGGGAGCCCCAATAAGGTTAACAGCTGACTTCTCAATGGAAACGCTCCAAGCCAGAAGAGAATGGCAAAAAAATATTCCAAGTAATGAGAACCAAAGGCCTACAACCAAGACTACTTTACCCAGCAAGGCTTTCAATCAAGATAGAAGGCCAAATAAGGAGCTTCCCAGACAAAAGGACTCTAAAATAATGCACCTCTACCAAACCAGTTCTGCAAGAAATGCTAAAGGGACTGCTTTAAGGAAAGGAAGGAAAAGAGAGCGAGAGAGAGAGGAACATAGGTACGAAAATGACAATGAATTAGTACCTATCAATAATAACCTTAAATGTAAATGGATTAAATGCTCCAATCAAAAGACATAGAATAGCTGAATGGATAAGAAAGCATGACCCACATATATACTACCTCTAAGAGACCCACCTCAGGACAAAAGACCTACACAGACTCAAAGTGAACGGCTGGAAACAAATTTTCCAGGCAAATGGACAGGAAAAAAAAGCTGGGATAGCAATACTCATATCAGACAAAATAGACTTCAAAAGAAGAGCCATAAAGACAGACCCAGAAGGTCACTTCATAATACTCAAGGGAAGAATCCAGCAAGAAGACATAAACATCATAAATATATATGCACCCAACATAGGAGCACCTAAATATATAAAGAAAATCTTAGAGGACTTCAAGAAAGATATTGACAGCAACACAATTATAGTAGGGGATTTTAACACCCCACTGTCAAAAATGGACAGATCTTCCAAACAAAATATCAGCAAAGATATTGTGGCATTGAACAACACTCTAGATGAAATGGACTTAACTGATTATATATATATATATCAGAGAGAGAGCGCCTTTCATCCCAAAGAAACTAAACTGACATTCTTTTCAAATGTACATGGAACATTTTCAAAGATAGACCACATGATAGGACACAAAACAAGCCTCAACAAATTCAAGAAAATTGAAATCATACCAAACATTTTTTCCAACCACAAGGGACTGAAACTAGAAACCAACCCCAAGGGGAAAAACCCAAAACACTCAAAACCATGGAGATGGAATACCATGCTATTAAACAATGAATGGGTCAAGAATGAAATTAGTAGAGAAGAAATCAAAAAGTTTCTGAAAACAAATGAAAATGAACTCACAACAACCCAAAACTTATGGGACACAGCAAAGGCAGTCCTCAGAGGGAAGTTCATAACGATACAAGCCTACCTAAAAAAGATAGAAACATTTCAAACAAACAACCTAACCCTACGCCCACAAGAACTTGCAGAACAACAACAAAGACAGCCCAGAGCAAGTAGAAGGAAGGAAATAACCAAGATCACAGCAGAATTAAATGACATAGAGACTAAAAGCACAATTCTAAGGATCAGTGAATCCAGGAGCTGGTTCTTGGAAAAGATAAACAAAATTGACAAGCCTTTAAGCAGGCTCATCAAGAAAAAAAGAGAGAGGACTCAAATAAACACAATCAGAAATGAAAGAGAAGAGATTACAACTGACACCACAGAAATACAAAGGATTATAAGAAATTACTGTGAGGAACTGTATGCCAAGAAATGTGAAAACCTAGGTGAAATGGACAAGTTTCTAGAAAAATATAATCTCCCAAAACTCAATGAAGAAGAAGCAGAAAGCCTGAACAGACCAATAACAGCAGATGAAATTGAAACAGTAATCAAAACACTCCAGACACATAAAACCCCTGGACCAGATGGTTTCACAGGAGAATTTTACAAAGCATTTAAGGAAGAGCTAACCCCTATCCTTCACAGACTATTCCAAAAAATCCAAAATGTTGAAAGAATCCCAAACTCTTTTTACGAAGCCAGCATCATCCTAATCCCAAAACCAGATAAAGACACAGCAAAGAAAGAAAACTTCAGGCCAATATCGCTGATGAAAATAGATGCTAAAATCCTCAACAATATATTGGCAAACCACATCCAACAATACATTAAAAAGATCATACACCATGACCAAGTGGGATTCATCCCTGGCATGCAAGGATGTTTCAATATTCGCACATCAGTAAACATAATACATCACATAAACAAAAGCAAAGACAAAATCACATGATCATATCAATACATGTGGAAAAAGCATTTGATAAGGTACAACACTTATTTATGATAAAACACTTAGCAGAGTGGGAGTAGAGGGAGCATTCCTCAACATAATAAAGGCCATATATGAGAGACCTACAGCCAACATCATACACAATGGGCAAAAACTAAAATCTTTTCCACTAAGATCAGGAACAAGACAAGGATGGCCACTTTCACCACTTCTATTCAATATAGTATTAGAAGTCTTAGCTACAGTGATTAGACAAGAAAAGGAAATAAAAGGCATCCAAATTGGAAAGGATAAAACAAAACTATGATTGTTTGCAGATGACATGATAGTGTACATAGAAAATCCTATAGACTTGGCCAAAAAGCTGCTCCACCTAATAAATGAATTTGGCCAAACAGCAGGATACAAAGTAAATATCCAGAAATCAAAGGCATTTTGTATACCAACAATGAAACAGCAGAAGCAGAAATCAAGAAAAAAAATCCCATTCATTATAGCAAAAAGAAAAATAAAATACCTAGGAATAAACCTAACCAAGGAGGTAAAAGACCTGTATGAAGAACACTACACAACACTGAAGAAAGAAATCAAGGAAGACACAAACAAATGGAAACATATACTGTGTTCATGGATTGGAAGAATCAACATCATCAAAATATCTATATTACCCGAAGCAATTTACAGATTCAATGCAATACCTATTAAAGTACCAATGGCATATTTCACAGATATAGAACAAACACTTCAAAAATTTATATGGAACCATAAATGACCCCGAATAGCTGTAGCAATTTTGAGAATGAAGAGCAAATTAGAAGGGATCACAATACCTGATACCAAACTGTATTACAATGCTACTGTACTCAAAACAGCCTGGTACTGGCATAAAAACAGGCACATGGACCAGTGGAACAGAACAGAGAGCCCAGAAATAAACCCAAGTCTCTATGGTCAATTAATATTTGACAAAGGAGGCCGCAACATAAAATGGAGTAAAAGTAGCCTCTTCAACAAGTGGTGTTGGGAGAACTGGACAGGTATGTGCAAAAAAATGAAACTCTAGCACCATCTTACATCGTACACAACAATAAATTCAAGGTGGATAAAAAATGTAAATATAAGCCGTGATACCATTGAAGTCCTAGAGGAGAATGTAGGCAGGAAGATTTCAGATATTTCATGCAGCAACCTTTTTACTGATATGTCCCCTAAAGCAAGGGACATAAAGGAAAGAATAAACAAATCGGATCTCATCAAAATAAAAAGCTTCTGCATGGCTAAAGAAAACAGGATTAAAATAAAAAGAGAACTGACTTTATGGGAAAACATATTTGCCAATGATACCTCAGACAAGGGTTTAATCTCCAAAATATAGAAAGAACTTACATGACCCCACTCTAAGAAGACAAGCAACCCAATTAAAAAATGGGCAAAGGGCTTGAACAGACACTTCTCCAAGGAGGACATACAGAGGATCCAGAGACACAAGAAAAAATGCTGAATATCTCTAGCTATCAGAGAGATGCAAATTAAAGCCACAATGAGATACCACTTCACACTGGTCAGAATGGCCATCATAAACAAAGCAACAAACAACAAGTGTTGGAGAGGTTGTGGAGAAAAGGGGACCCTAGTGCACTGTTGGTGGGATTGCAGACTGGTCCAACCACTATGGAAAGCAGTATGGAATTTTCTAAGAAAACTAAAAATGGACCTACCTTTTGACCCAGCAATCCCACTGCTAGGATTATATCCTAAGAACCCTGAAACAGCAATCCAAAAGAACCTATGCACCCCAGTGTTCATAGCAGCACAATTTACAATAGCCAAGTGTTGGAAGCAACCTAGGTGCCCATCAGTAAATGAATGGATCAAGAAACTATGGTACATTTACACAATGCAATTCTATGCAGCAGAAAGAAAGAAGGAGCTCCTACCCTTTGCAACAGCATGGATGGAACTGGAGAGCATTATGCTAAGTGAAATATGCCAGGCAGTGAAAGACAAATACCATATGATCTCACCTTTAACAGGAACCTAATCAACAAAACAAACAAGCAAAATATAACCAAAGACACTGAAATTGAGAACAGACTGACAGTCACCAGAGGGGAGAGGGGAGGGAATTTCAGGAAAAAAGGGGAAGGGCTTTACAGGAACAAGTATAAAGGACACATGGATAAAAACTAGGGGGGTGGAAATGGGAGGGTGGTGGGGAGGGCTGGGGTGGTGGGCTGGGATGGGAGTAAAAGGCAGAAAACTGTACAAGAACAACAATTAAAATAAATTTAAAAAACCCACATTACCTGTCAGAATGGCTATTATGAATAAATCAACAAGCAACAAGTGTTAGTGAGGATGTAGAGAAAAGCAAACTCTCATGCACTGTTGGTAAGATTTTAAATTGGGGCAGCTACTATGGAAAACAGTATGAAGTCTAATCACTATGTTGTATACCTGAAACTAATATATTTTATGCCAACTGTAATTGAAAAATAAATCAAAAGGTTGCAGGCTGAGCAGGTCACCAATAGGGGATTTGTATGCTGCCATCCTTTTCCCACGGAGAGTGGAGGCTGGCCTGGCTTTGTATGTATGGGAAGCAGGTGCTGCTTGCTTCCCATACATGGAGAGAAGGGATCCTACCATCTCTGAAAGGCACCTGTGAAGAACTGGAATAGGGAGTGCAGGGGTGTCAGACTCATGTTCACCGCGGGCCACATCAGCCTTGTGCCCTTCAAAGGGTCAAATGTAGAGCTCCTTGCCCCTAGTTAAGGAGTACTTACGTTTCTACAGTCCTAAAATTACATCCAGCCCTTTGAAGGCAACCACGAGGCTGATGTGGCCCCCGGTGAACATGAGTTTGACACCCCTGCACTAGTATGTCAGTACATGGTCAGTAGTGTCTTAGGGTTGGTGGGGACGAGTGAATAGTTACAGTTTAGAAATATATGCCCTAAATGTGGCTGTCCAAAAGTTTTAGAAACACCGATATGGTCGAATGAACATGCTTTGTAGTTTCAGATTTGAATTTGAGCTCTAATGGTGTGCCCTGGGCTAAATCACATGACTTCTCTGAAAACTATTTTCATTTATAACACTGAATTAATAATAGCAAGTCTATTAGCCTCACAGGATGTTTTGGGGACAAAATGTGATGATACATGTGAGAGTTATAGAGTATAGAACTACAAAATTATTACTATATATTTAAATGTAATTTTAAAGTATTTAAAGTTTAAAGTGTTTGAAACTGTTTTGCATTGAGGACAGGAAAGCAGAGTCCTATCTATTGTGTTATATTTTGATGCTATTCTGATTATAGTGTAAAAACTCAGATGGTTACATAGTTATGCAGAATCTGACCACATTAAAAAAATCTTTAAAATGGGTAATTTTTCAAGAAGGTGTAGAAGCTGCAAGTGACAACAGGGGCACGATTTGCAACCAGTAAGACCCTGTATTATCTTTAAAAGTTACTTATTTGGAACAGTGCTCCAGGAAATCTGATTTGGGATCATTTAAATGTCTGTAAATTAAGGAGGCCGGATGATTCAGTGTAGTATACAGATACTAAAAGATGTAGGGATGAAGGGTAAGAACATTACTTTCATTTTGATTAAGAATTGCCAAGCAGAGCTCAGTTTTCCAGTGTAGTAGATAATAAAAGCTATACATTTATTATACATTTCTGAAAGCTCAATAGTGGATTGGAAAATGTGGAAAAAAGGGAAAATGATGCATTTTGATATCCTTAAGTTCTTTGACTTTATCAGTGCTTTCCTTTGCCTTTAAAGTAATATTCACTGAAAACTAAGTTCTAGAAGGTCATGAAAAATTCTTGAGATTTGCAGCTATGGTTTCTGTTTCAGGATTCCCTTGTGGCCACACTAAATATATGTTTAAGAGTTTTATTGAGTGATTGCTATATCCTGGGCAACAGGAATAGAGGAAGAAAGAATCCACAGAGAATAAGATATAAATCTTTTCAGAAAGTGTCTTAGCCTAAGGCAAAAGTTCCAGAATGTGAGTAAGCCTAAGAGTCACCTGGAGAGCCTGCAGAAAATTTCAGACATTTCAGCATTCATCTGTAGAACTTCTGATTCTACAGGGTGGAGCTCTGGAGTCCAAACTGCTACCAAGAACTCCAGATATTTCGGATCCACTGGTGTGGAGAGAGCAGGAGATATGTACAAAGAACTGTAGCAAAAATAGAGTTACAGAGCTCAATGGGAGTGTATGGGGCATACGGAGATGACTTGTGACTGGTGAAACCTAGGGAAGTCTACGAAAGAAGTGTGGTTTGAGCTGGGCGATGAGAAATGGGCAACACTCTTGCTACAGGTGGATTTGCTGAGGCAGGGGTGTGGGAATAGGAGAGGAGTGGAAGGAAGCATTCCAGGTGCTGGGTTAACAGGCTAAAAGGTACGAACGTGAAAGCACTTGGGGGATGGTGAATAAACTGATCCAGCTGCATTGGAAATTGCCTATAGGAGTGCAGTGGGAGAAACAATTTAAGAAGAGAGAGCTGAGTATAGTTACAGGTGGCAAACACAAGGCCCGTGTGCTGAATTCCACCCACCACCTTGTTTTATTCTGCAGACACCTTGTTTCTACCCAGGGGCAGCACCGAGCTCTCGGAGCTCTCGCTTAACTGTTAAGGAGTAGTTACATTTAAACAGTCCTAAAATTCCATTTGGCCCTTTGAAGGCAACCTCAAGGCTAATGTTTCCTGGGTGAAAGTGAGTTTGACATCCCTGGATAGATTGTGGAGTTCTTTGAAGGAGAATGACTACATTTGAAAGACTTTGAGGTCTTTTAAGAGGAGCATGGCATAAATTACCTTTGCTTTCACTAATAACACTTTAATTCCTTACAACACTACATTAAGATTGGTAGTGTTACCTGCATTTTACAGCTGAAGAAACTGAGGCTCAGAGAGGTGAACTCCCTTGGCTGAGGTCTTATAGCCAGTAACCAGTCGAGTGAGATTTTGAAGTTGAGTTTCCAATCATAGTCATTAAGTTGTTCTTTTGGTAGCAGAGGTGACGGGCAAGGTTCGTGTGCCCCAGTATGTTGGGGGACACATCCATTATTCATCATGCAGTAAAAGGTGGTCTTGTGCAATGTTATGTGCTCATTCTATTTTTTAAAATTCGTTTTTAGTTTTTTAAAGATTTTATTTCTACAGAGGGGAAGGGAAGAAGAAAGAGAGGGAGAGAAACATCAATGTGTGGTGGCCTGTCACATGCGCCCAACTGGGGACCTGGCCCGTATCCCAGGCACTTGGGCTGACTGGGAATCGAACCGGTGACCTTTGGTTCACAGGCCGGTGCTCAATCCACTGAGGCACACCAGCCAGGGCTATAAAATTCCTTTTTAAAACCACGTGTTAGACCACATATTGAGAAATTTAAATTGTATTACAAGTCTTGAGAAGAATGTGTCCCTTACCCTCACTGCTTATTCCTGTCCTGTTCTCCAGAGGCAACCACTTGTATCTCTTTCAAGTTTTTTCTTGGCCTGGTACGTATGTCTATATTTCTTAATAATATGTTTCTACAGCTATTTATTTTTTACATTTTAGATATTATCCATTAAGTCGCAACTATGAAAAACAGATGGTCCCTTAAACCCACACTTCATTTTGTCAGTAGTTGTAATTTGAAAATGAATGTCATCTGGGCAGCTCTTATTTTGATTATGGAAATAGTGCACACATCTGAGACATATAGTGCATTGTGACTGTTAAAATGGTCCCACTTTACTTTTCATAGAGTTAATAATTTCCCTGTTTGCTGCTGCTTTGTTTTATTTATGTATTGCTTCCTAAATTTTCCCTAGACTCTCTACAAGACAGCCAAAGGCCCTTGTGACAATATCTGGTGCTCTTTTAGCCCACTCTTCTCTCCACCTTTTTTTTTTTTTTTTGTCCTGCATCCATTCCTCACCCTAATCCAGACTGGTTGTTCTCTAAGGCAATTCCGCAACTGCCATCCTGGGGGCTTCCCTTCACCATTGTATGGTGGGGGGGAATTTTTTTCACCTCTTTCTGGTGCTGATCTCCAGTTTCCTGGACTTTAGCTCTAGGTAATTCTTCATTTGCTTTCGGTTTACTTTTTTTGGTTTGATTCAGCTCATCTTTAATCAGCTTGCTAAGAAGGCTTGATATTGTGGTTTATACTAAGAAATATATATTTGGCCTTCCTGTTTCTGGCACAGAGCTCCTAAACTCCTTGACCTTTGGTAAGTGATGAGAGCAACAAAGGTGTCTTTTGTTATGTTAATGAGTGACTTTTGGAAGCTCCCTCATAACCTAGGAGTGGGGGCTGGTTGCCAGGAGAACCAAGCCTATAAATAGAGGGTCCGAAGTTACGGTCTCATTCCCTGACCTCCCGGGAGGGTAGAAGGGCTAAAGATGCAGCTAATCAATCACGCCTATGTAATAAAGGCCTCCAGAAGAACCTAAAAGGATGGACTTCAGAGGATGGATTATGGAAATCAGAATGCATCCACGTGCCGTCCAATAGGCCCCAAACTCCATGGGGGCAGATGCTCCTTTGTGGAGGACTTCACCCCATGCACCCCTTCATCTGGCTGTTGATTCATATCCTCTAATATCCTGTGCAATAAACGAGGAATCTAGTAAGTAAATTGTTTCTCTGAGTTCTGTGAATGCTCTGGCAAATTAATAGAACCTTAGGAAGCTGTCCTTGGAACCTCTGTTCTATAGTTGGTCAGTCAGAAGCAAAGGATTTGTGATTGGCATCAGAAGATGGGGTCAGTCTGTGGGTCTGAGTTCTTAACCTGCGGAGTAGATAGTGTCAGAATTGAGTTTAATTGTAGGATACCCAGCTGGTGTTGGAGAATTGCTTTCTTGGTGCGGGGAAAACCCGCACACCTGGTGTTGGTAGTTTCAGGACTGAGGTAGTGTAAGAGTAAAAGAGAAACACATGAGGAGAGAGACTGAGTTTTTCCAACTTTTAGAAGGATTCGTGGAGGATAACTTTTTCTGATACTTTTCATTTCTGAAAAAGTCTTTATTATGATTTAACTCTTGATATGTTGGTTTGTACTGGGCACTCAGTGGGTCCTTTTTATTATGGAAACATATCCTTCTGTTTGTTTAGGGAAGTTTTCTTGTATTGTTCCTTTGCTTCCCTGCCCCTATTTTTCCTCTTGTTCTCTATTTCTGAAAGTTCTGTTAACTTGGGTGTGAGTGACCCTCAGGAGACTTCTAAATTTTCTTACATTTATTTACTCATTTTAGTCCATCTCTTTGTCTTTAATTCTACTTTTGGGAAATATTCTCAAGTTTATCTTCCACCATCTCTAACGGATTTTAAAATTTGGCTTAGTCTCCTTTAAATTTATAACACCTCTTATTCTTTAATCATTGTTGTTTTTCTTTTAAATAACATCCTGGATTTGATAGATTCATTATTTATTTCTAATCTCTCAAGCTATGAACTGTAAGTATTCTGAAATTTTCCTGCTTTATGGATTGTCTAGTTCCACTGAGTTGTTTGTTTACTTTGTTCTTTTATGTTGGAGACTTTCTTTAGATTTGCTCTCCATTGCATCTAATGGCTATGCACACACAAAAAAATTGATAAGCTCTTTGTGAATGGTGTTCAAAACTGGTGTTCTTCATTGTAGGGAAATTATTAAGGAACCAACTGTCAGTGTAGAGGAAAAGTCAGATAGGTTAAGGTGACCCAGAGGAGGGACCGGGAACTAGGAAAGAGTTTGTTTAGGTTACTTAGAAGATGCCAGCCAGCTGTTGGTTTTCAGCCAGGCGTTCAAAACTGGTGTTCTTCATTGTAGGGAAATTATTAAGGAACCAACTGTCAGTATCTCTTACTCCAGAAATAAATGTTTCATTCTTCCTGGGTAATATACATGGACTAACAGCGTTCTGGGAGCCAAGCAGGACTTACACTCAAGTCCTTGATTCTCAGCCTAGTATCCCTAAGTTATTTAATTCCTCCACAGTATAAAGAAACTTCCCTTCTCTCCATATGGGGGAGAAATAGCCTGAATTTGCAAGGAGGGATAGGAGACCTGGTATATGCTTCCTGTGCTATTATAGACTTTGCCATCCACCTAGAATGAAATGATGAATGAACACATGTAGTCTTGTTATCATCATGATAACCTGTGTTTGTAATTTAAGGGATTTGGAGGTTTGTATCTTTCCAGCTTATAGAGAAAGATATTCTAGTTAATGACAAAATTAATGTAAAATTGTAACTGAGACAAGTGCTAAGAAGGAAAAAGTAACAGGTAAAAATAAAAACAATAACAACAGCAATCATGACCATAACAGCCTCTTATTCCTGTACTGGAGAAGTATGTACTGAGAGATTTGACCTAGGGTGGCAGTTTAGGCATTAGCCAAGATCTGAAAGCAGAGAAGGAGTTAACGAGGGGTCAGTGGGTGAGAGCACAGATAGCCTCAGGAAGGAACAACTTCTCACAGATGCCTGTGGTGGGAAGCATTCCAGAGAGACCTGCAAGAAGGCCAGAGTGCCTGCAATGGAATGAGAGTGAAGCTACCACAGTTGTGATTGCATTAACATTCACTAATTATAACCCTGAAATCAAGGTTATTTTTAAGCTTTTAGTTCCACATAAAACCTTGTTATTTTATTCACAAATCCAGGATTTCTGCACAAAAATAAAAATCACTTTCACTTGTTCCTTGCTTAACTCTTGATAGACTTTCATTTAAATTCTTATCCTAAATACACTTACAAACTTAATGTTTTTGATTTCTGTAAACATTTCAAATGCTTGATAGGGTAATCTTATGTACCTAACAAGCAAAATATTTCTAAGCCCTATAGCAATGCTTATAAATTTAGTTAGCCAAAATTATACTGAACATAAATGACATTCTGACAAGCGTTCAAATACACATAACAAAATTATCTTAAAAATTATCTTACCCACTTCAGTAGGTTTAATAATAATTAAACACTTAAAATTAAAGATATAACTTTAGGATCTCCAGTATGTTAAAGTCTAGTAAGTGTTTTAAATTCCTTAAGCTACAAACACAGATTATCATGATAGTAATAAAATATATTCCTAAAATGAAAACAGTTTATTGAGGGTTTGATTTGCCTTGGAATTTATAGACATTTCTATAACTTAAAGACTATTTTGGATCAGGGGTGTCAAACTCATTTTCGCCAGGGGCCACCTCAGCCTCACAGTTACCTTCAAAGGGCTGAATGTAATTTCAACTCCTTAAAGTTAAGGAGCAGTTACCTTTATACAGCCCTAAAATTATTTTGGCCCTTTGAAGGCAACCGTGAGGCTGATGTGGTCCCTGGTGAAAATGAGGTTTGACATCTCTGGTTTGGATTATCAGATTTAGCCAATAAAATATGATACCTGGTTAAATTTGAATTTCAGAGGAACAACTAACAACTTTTTAGAAATAGAAATGTAATGTTCTGTATTTTGTGTGGCAACCCTACTGAGTTTGCAAAATCACTTACCCAACTAGGAGAGCAGAGTTACCATCTCTGATGGGCCGCACTTACTTAGTCAAAGATTGTGGCCATAATATGGTTACAGGGTCAAGTATTTGTGACCATAATATGGTTACAGATTAGGGATCTTAGTAAAAAATGAGAGACATGGGTGCCATTTTAGGGATGATTCTACTGAAGTCATAATTTAACATGCTTAGCTATTTCAGATTACCTCAGTTTGACCAGCCATGTGAATGGTGACCCCAGATCCATGCATTTTAGTGGGGATGTAGTTTTTCAGACTTGGACATCATAGGTTCTTTGGATGGCTTTTATTTTTAATTGTGTGTTTTTAATGATTTTTTGTATTGTTCACACTATCACAGAAGCCCCCATTTCCTCCCACTTTGCCTACTCCCACCTAGCCCCTGCCCCTCTTTCCCTCTGGCCACACTGTTGTTGTCTGTGTCTACGGGTTATGCATATACTATATTTCGCCATGTATAATGAGCACTTTTTTACCTGGATTTTGAGGAGAAAATAAGGATGCACATTATATGTGAGTAGTACCTGAAATTCCTTGTATCTGTTCTTCTGTTTTATAATTATTTGTTACATAAAATTTCTTATATCATAATTGGTTAAAAATAAATGCTAACATTCCTTTACCATACAAAAAAGTATCTAAATGTAAAAAAATAAAAAATTGATTTAAAAAATTAAGACAAAAGATTTTTTCCTGAAGGTTTGGGCCAAAAATGTGGGTGAGCATTGTACATGGCTAAACAGTGGTATATTCTTTGTGTGATCCTTCACCATCATTCAACCAGTCCTGTCCACCCTCCCCTCTGACAGCTGTCAGTCTGTTTCATGTGCCCATGTTTCTGTTGTGTTCATCAGTTTATTTTGTTCATTAGATTCCACACATAAGTGAGATCACATGGTATTTGTCTTTCTCTGATTGGCTTATTTCACTTAGCATAATACTCTCCAGGTCCATCTCCAGGTCCATCCATGCTGTCGCAAAAGGTAAGATTTCTTTCTTTCTTTATGGCTGAGTAGTATTCCATTGTGTAAATGTACCACAACTTTTTAATCCACTCATGTACTGATGGGCACCTGGGCTGCTTCTAGGTCTCAGGTATTGTAAATAATGCTGTTATAAACACATGGATGCATGTGTGGGGTCCAGCAGAAGTAACACCTGCTTTAGTGTGGGTGGTAGGGTAAGTAATATGGGTGTAATAATTTATAGTTTTAATGTGAACATTTCAGCTAAAATGGCATATGGTGTGCTTGAGTGTGATACCGTTATGTTACGGAATTACATGCTTATGATTTTGTTTAAAAATATTTTGTAATAAAAGGGGGCATTATTTGTGCTGGACCCTGTATTCTTTTGAATTGGTGTTTTGGGATTCTATGTTCCCAGCAGTGGTATCACTGAGTCAAAGGCATTTTTAGTTTTTTGAGGAAACCCCCATACCATTTTCCACAGTGGCTGCACCAGTCTGCAATCCCACCAACAGTGCACTAGGGTTCCCTTTCTCCACATCCTCACCAGCACTTGTTGTTTGTTGATTTATTGATGGTAGCCATTCTGGCAGGTGTGAGGTGATACCTCAATGTAGTTTTAATTTGCATCTCTTTGATGATTCGTGATGTTGAGCATCTTTTCATATGTTGACCCACTGTATGTTCTCTTTGGAAAAGTGTCTGTTCAGGTTCTTTGGATATCTTTTAGATTTTACTATAACCTAACTTTTATTGTAACTGATTTAAACTTTTTATTTCACTTGAGTCAATAGAATTGTATGATTTGGTGAAATTCTGCATTACCCAGCTACCCCCTTGTCCCAAATATGACCATGGGAGACCTTAAAGGCCATTGGAATGATTTGGCTTTGTCACCCCAAAGAGCATTGGGGGCCATTGTAGAGTTTCAGCAGCAGCATGACATGAAATTTGTGTTTTTGAAACAAAAAATCATCAGTGGTTGCTGTATGTAGAATTAACAGGAGGACCTTGAAGTAAGTGTCAGAGGCCACTTAGGAGGCTTTTGCAGTAGAGGAACTGAGAGATGATGATAAACTTGGTTTATTCTGATGAAGAAACATGACAAATGTGAGTTATTTTGTTAGCAGAATCAATAGGATATAGTGATGGATTGAATATACGCAGTCACAGAAAGAGAGGTGTCACCTGTGACTCCCAGGTGTCTGCTATGGGTGACCGGATGAATATTGACACTGTTTGTCTAGATAAGAAACAGAGGAGAAGAGCAGTTTGTTTTAACTTTTTATGTATTTTACTTTGTTTTATTTTTGGCAAGGGAGGGGAGAAACAATGAGCCCAGTCTGGGCAAACTAAAGCACGCAAGTATGGATGGTCTGTAAACATATGGAAATGCATTTGTAGATCATCCTTTGGTTTCCAGCTATGGCGGCTACAGAACCCAGAACTTCCCACAGCAACATACTTACAATTTGTGTTTTCAAAGGCTTTCTCCATTGGTCATGTTTCACAAAAGAAACCTGTAATGTGCAATGTATCCAAAATAAATTTCAGCATTAGAGCTACTGTTCTGACCTTGGACTTTCTGCTCTCTTGTTGATTAGTGATCACATTTTTTTCCTTTTCTTTCTTTTTTAAACTTTTTTTGTTGTTGTTCAGTGATGACTTTTTTTAAGTGTCACTTAATTGATAGGCACAAGGTTGTACCCCTATTTTGGGAACAATGTATGAAGTTTTCACGACATTGATATAAGCTGGCAGCCAAGGAGAGTGGGCTGGAATGCGCATGCGTGAACAATGACAACAATCACTGTACTAAGTCAGTGGGGGGGTAGATGCCATTGAGTGAGCATGTGTACTATGTGGACATCCCAGTCAAAATGACTGAGTGAGTAGAGTAAAAAATCTGCATCAAATTTTGCATTAATCTTGAACATTCCCCTGTGGAAACTATTTGGATGATTCAGAAGGCCGAAACTATGTGCAACTGGTGATTGGCAGCTTCATCATGACAACGTGCCTGCTCATGCATCACATCTTGTGCAGTTTTTTTTTTTTTTACAAAACATCAAATCACCCCGGTAACTCAGTCCCCCTAAGTCCTGATTTGGTACCCTGCAACTTCTGGCTTTTCCCAAAACTAAAATCACCTTTGAAGGGAAGAGATTTCAGACCATCAATGAGATTCAGGAAAATACGTACAACAGGGCAGCTGATGGTGACTGGGAGAACTCTGTGAGGTCCCAAGGTACCTACTTTGAAGAGGACTGAGCATCATTGTCCTGTGCACAACGTTTCTTGTATCTTCTTCAATAAATGACTCTTTTTCATATTATATGGCTGGATACCCTCTGGAAAGACCTCATATATTTATTTGAACTGATATTCAGAACACTGTTTACATGACTTTATTTACTCTTGAATTCTGTGCATTGTTACTTTGTTTAATGATGCTAAACTATTTAGAAGTAGGTAAATAATAAATCTTTAAGCTTGGGTGGCCTGTTTACAGTCAATTGACTTCTACCTTCAGGAGATGGAAAATTAATGAACTCTATCCTTTCTGTGACAACAGGTTTTACTCAGTTCTTTTCAAGTTTTTGTGAAGGATTCTTGTACCTTCTTTAATTAGCCAGGTCTTCCTGACCATGTTTTTAACTTAGGGAATCCCTGCTATTCAAGACATGGGTTTATGGTTTGTGCTTTTTGCTGGTACACTTTATATGCACAGTGGCTTGAGTGACGTTTTGGTTTATCACGTACTTTGTTTTTCCAAGCCCGGGCATCTTTCATTCTTATTCAGAATAAGTAGATGGCAGTTTTCTTTCTTTCTTCCTTTCTTTCTCTCTTTCATTTATTTATTGTAAGATATCTTAGGATATTTTCAAGGATAGAGTCCTAAAGATAGCTTGTGACTAAAGCAAATTTTTATAACAGTGTGGTAATTATTTAGATTTTTGTACAGCTGTGGGAAACAATTTATCTGTTCTATTCAAAATATTTTTCTGATTACTGAAAATGAGAATATAATTATTATTTATTAACTACCATCAGCACTTTTTCTGGCATACGAAGTATTGCTATTTCTATACAGTGCAACTTTTGACTAATTAATTAGAATGTATACCCATATTATCAAGAGTGTTTATCTGTATATTTGGAAAGAGGACAAGGACACTTTTAGACTTCTTCCATGTTAATTATTTGCAAGACTGGTTCCATAGGTTGTATGGGCCTTAACAAATCACCTTGAGAATAAATTGGTTACTGATAATAGATGATAAATAACTCTAAGTATTCAGTGTCTGTTAACATGAAATCTTTGCTTTGCAAATGGTAGGTGTTTAGTAGAAAATGAAAGAAATAAACCACTTAGCAGAAAATAAACCATTATAGTATTAAACAGTTAATCAAATTAGTTGTGATATAGTTTTCAGGAACCAGGAGACTATAGCAAGGGGTCTTTCTAACCTTGTAGTTACTTTTCGGAGTGCACTGTTAGCTAGAGGAGGATAGAGGGTAAGATGATTCTAATAAAATATGAATAATATGCAATGAACCAAGCTAGAGAGGGTTGGGAGTTGAGATCAGAGATGGAAGAAAAATTTAAAAAAAGCAGGTCTTGAGAACTATGATCCAGAGGGAGCGACAGCATGTGAAGTGCAGATAATACCAGAAAGGTCCCAAGAAGAGGGGAAGCAAGTCCAAGTGAGGCTGTAATACCATGAGAGGCCACATTGCCTGGGACGGGCATCTACAAATATACAACTTCAGCTTTAAATTTCCCTTTACTTACCTAGTCATAGGAAAAGCCCCAAGAGCTCATAGGTGCAGGTTGAGGGGAACAGCAGAATGAGACGAAGCAGATTCAAATGGTTAGCACTCTGCTCATGCAACTTACTGGTGCTTTCAGAGGCTGGAAGTTAAGTTTGACACCTGGTCGATAGAGGCCCAATAGACAATGAGGTAAAAAATTAGGCTGTGGTTTTTTCTGAGTGACTGACATTATACGGGAGAGTAAGGGTGCTTCAACATAGTGAAGGAGAGGAGAGTGTGAAGGAAGCTAAGGGAATCTCCTGGGTTGTTACTCTGTTGTTCTGCAATGCCCAGAGGTAAAGCAATATAGCCCATTACTGAAAGTAAACACATAGGGCCGATGAGAGCTCAGACCCCTCAAGCAATGAAAACTAGACCACACCTCCCAGGAAAACATCCTCAACCGCAAAGAGCTGACTACTAGGAGTATTGATAAGTACAAGAAAAACAATTTTGTGAAGTTTTATGAATTATATATTTTTTGCATATTTAATACAAACAATATTGAGCAAGAAGTGTTGAAATAATAATATCCCAAACTAGTTTGCCTTGCTTGGTGGTAAACTATGTTTTGTCACGTTACCCAGGAAGTATCAGAGCACTTTACAAACAGAAAACTTAAAATTTGAATTCCAAGTAGGAAGAGACTGCCAGTCAAACTGAATATAAACCTCTGTCTATTCCTTGCCCTCCTGCCCCGCGGCTCTTGTCACTGTGTTCAGGACCATGTGCTGTGTTGGGGAAAGAATAAAGTCATCCAAAAATCCATGAGCACAGAATGCTCAGGTTAAGGAAATTGAGTCATTCTCGTCCTTGAATCCCTACTTCTATCCCTCTCCTGAGGTCTTTGGTCCTTTTTCTTATGGCCTGTAATAAGGTTAGCATGTGTCTTGAATCTCTCCTGTTATATGCTGATGGCTGACATCGTGAATCAGTTATGGCATGCTTTCCCACTGAAGTAAACTACATATTCCTCAACATGGTGCTGCAGACAGTTACTAGTATAAATCATGAAATATGTCAGACAGGAGAAAGACAAATACCATCTGATTTCACTTACATGTGGAATGTAAAAAATAAACAGAACAGAAAAAAACTCAGAGATACAGAGAACAAATTGATGAAAGGGGTCTGCAGAGATGGATGGAAAAGGTGAAAGGGATAAAGAAATACAAATGGCCAGTTATAAAATTAGTCATGGGGATGTAAAGTGAAGCATAGGGAATATAGTCAACAATATTGTAATAACTATGTATGGTGTCAGGTGGGTGCTAGGCTTATCAGGGTGATCACTTTGTAAGTTATATAAGTGTGTAATCACTATGTTGTACATTTGAAACTAATATTGTATGTCAGCTATACTTGAAAAATAACGTTTAAAATTGTTTGGGTTGGCACTTCATGTAAAATCTACTTGATATCTTCAGTCTACCATATCAAGAAAAAGAATTAGATGCCCTGACCAGTGTCACTCAGTTGCTTGGGCATCATCCCACACAGCAAAAGGTCACCAGTTCAATTCCCAGTCAGGGCACATGCCTGGGTTGTAGGCCAGGTCCCCAGATGGGGTACATACAAGAAGCAACTGATTGATGTTTCTCTCTAGCATCAATATTCTCTCCTTCTCTTAATCCCTCCCTTTCCCTCTCTCTGAAAAATGAAATAAATAAAATATTTTTAAAAAGAATTAGAAACAGCTATAGGAAAGGCTAATTCCCTGTTCACTCATTTCTTACTATGCTGACAACAAAAGTATCAGGATAGACAGTTGTGTCTAGATATGCTAATGCTAGGGAACAAAAAAAAATACATTCAGAGTGAGGGCAGTAGAGCAGAGACCAAAACAATCTATTAACTGAATATGGACAATGTTTTCTTTCCCAATTCATCCAGTACCAGGAAGGCCTGCTTAATAAGCACCTATTGTGTAAAAGTAATAGGTTATTATCTCATTTGATAACATTGACAAATTAAGAAGTACCAGGAAGTGCAATTATAAAACCAATCATTATTCAGAGAAAAGGTAGGTGATTAAAATAAAACATATGTCACCATGCTTAGAAAGTATGTCAATTATACTATGGGATTATAATACAAATAACTAATAATAACAATACACTATTAAGAATACCATGAGCCAGAACAAAAAACAGACAAAATACACTAATTTTCTTTGATGTTAATCTTAAGTAAACTTTATTTTCCCATTATTGAGCTACAAGAACCATGCCACTAACCATCAGCATCAATGGAGTCAAGATTCTTCAGGCCCAGTTTACTATTCCAGCTTCACCAGACTCAATAGCCTCATATTTTCTGAAACCACACTAGGGAGAAAGTTCTCTATAGTGCTTATCTCTGATAGGAAGCAGAAGCTGAATATTTCTACACTATTTGAATCCAGTGGACACTTTTATCTCAGCATTGTTGCAAAGGATGAATATGGTGCTTAAAAAGTCAGAACCCTTACTTTCCAAATGATTCCATTAGAAAACCACATACCAATATAAACTATGCAGCAAGCAAATGAAATGTTTTTGAAACTTCTTCCTGGGAACTGCATCATAGCATGCCTATGAGCCAAAGAAGTAAACATAGCCTTATAATATCATTTTTAACTTAAAATGATAATGTCCAGTTTATATACCTTCTCTTGACTATCCTTGGCACTGAGAGACTTTAGGTATTTTCCAAAAGGTAAATTCATCCCTAAAAACCAAAGAGGGCAAACTATGGCCCCAGTATTTGAAGACAATTATAATGAAGATCTGCCAAAATACTTTGTGCAATGGCTACTTCCCTGAAACGTTTGTATAGCTTCCCAATGCAAGAAATGTGCAGTATCGACTTCTGGGCAAGATGGAGGCATAGCTAAACATGCTTCACCTCCTTGTGCAACCACAGAAAGGGTTACAAATAGACCTCAAAATAAATAACACCGAGAACTGTCAGAAAATCGAGCTATATGGAAGTCTGATAACCGAGGATTTAAAGAAGCCACATTCATCCAGATGGACGGAGTGGCCAGGACATGCAGTATGGTGAGGAGAGGTGGTGGCAGTGGAACAGGAGGTCCCACATTCATGTGTGGTAGATAAAAATTGGGAGAGATACCATGGGAGCAAGCGATCCCAGCTCCAGGCCAGACGGCAGAGCCCAGAGTTCCACCACCGGTAGGATAAACCCCCCGTAGCTCTGGCTTTAAAAACCAGCAGAGGCTGGGGCTGCAGAAAAAGATGCTGGATTTTTAGGAGAGTCTGCTTACAGGACCTGCATGGACTTAGAACCCATACTACTTAACCTAGCTTAATTATTACAGTTAATGAATGGTATAATTAAAATGTGGGGAAAGGTAAATATGTGAGATAGACAAAGGAGATGGACTATAATTAGGTGGCTTGCCTTTTCCTGCCTTAATAGATCTGAGGTAGAATACCCCTCTTAGTAATGATTGTTATTGGGAGTTAGAATATAACAGCATGAAATATTAGGTTGGCCAAAATGTCTGTTATGTGTTTTCCATAAAATAAAAGACACATTTTTTATTTCCACCAATAACTTTATTGATTTGGATATTTTGAATATGTGGGCTATCTCTTGGTATTGGCTTCGAGTGCATAGAGGCCAGAGGTGCTGCTAAACATCTTCCAATGTGTAAGGCAGCCCCACAGCAAGTAATTATTTGGCCAAAATGTCAGTAGTACAAGAAACTTCACAAACCACTTTTGACATATTTGCTCAGTCACAGCACCTTCTCCATACACTGCACAAATCTTTTTTTGCATTTCAGTTGCATTTTTCTCTTTCTTGAAATAATAAAGTATAATATGCTGAAAATGTATATTTTCTTTCATCTTTAATATTAAAATGGCTGGACAAAAATTAACCATGTTTGATATGATGATCACATTTTGGACTATAAGATGCACCCCCTCCCCCCACCCCGCATTTGGGAGGAATATGGTTGTTAATGCTGCTGTTGAGTTCTGTTTACATTTACATTGGACTAATATGTTATTTATGTTACTAAATATTTTATCACATTTTTTGCTTCAAAATTTTTTTCCCTATTTTTCTCCTCTAAAACTTAGGTGCGTCTTATGGCCCCAAAATATGGTAATTTAAAAAGCAAGTTGATATGACAGCTGTCACAATACAATCTAACAATGTTGTTTTGAATGAAGTTAAAGACAACTAGGCACTACTCTAGCTATCACATGGAAAAAAACGTAACAGACTTTTTGGCCAACCCAATACTTAGTTTCTCTGACTCCATCTTGTTCAAGCTTGCTTTGTTCCTATGGCCTTCAGGCTAACAGCTTCTGATTAGTCTTGCATATGAACATGCTAATCGTTAGCAGAATTCTGCTTGCATCTTGAGTTTTATAAAAACAGCCCCTTACCAGAAAGTGCTTCTCCAGAGGAGAGAAGCAGAGTATGTATTGTTCACAAAGATCCATAGGAACCTCGTGAGCGGACTCACCTCAACTAGGGTCAATAGACTAAGCACAATCTCTCTCTCTGACCCCTACTGGCACCCAGATGTCTGCTGTTATCAATCACCTCTTGCCCCTCCCATTTCCACTTCCCTTGACATGTAGAAGCCCGAATTCTGTACTTTCTTAAGATCGGTTTGAGGCACTACTAGGTCTCCCATCTTGGTTGGTGCCTTCTCGCTCAGTAAACCTTGCCTTACTCTATTTGAGTTTTGGTCTTTTGAAGCCACAGACGGGTTGGGCTAACAGATTTTGGTTTCTGCCCACATGACCCCAGTGGGCAAGAAACTCACCTATTCTGATTCCCATTTATTAAATGAGCACAATAGTAGTAACTCTACCTGCCTCATTGGGTTAATGTGAGTTTCAAATAAGATGATTCTTGCACACATACTTTGGAAACTTAAAGCATTTACCAACCACATGCTGTCTGGTGTTGAAGTTTAGCTGTTTCATTGACTTTAGCCGTTTTGCTTCGATGATGGGATTATAAGTACCTTGAGCATACAAATCAACTTTAATGTTTTTATCTTCATCTCCTTATAGTGCTGCATATATGATAAATATTTAAAGCATTTATCATTTTTACTATTTTCATTTACATTTCTATACTGCTTCATAGTTGCCAAAGCGTTTTCTCATACATTATATCCATGGCGTAGCTCCATTTTCACATTCCAGAAGACAGATTTTGGGAAGCACAGCTACTTTCCCAAGGCTACGTTGTTGGAGTTGTTGAAATTGGCACTCAGGTCTGCATAGGTGCAGTCTATGGCTCTTTTCAGGGGGTGGTGAGACCTTTTGCAATCCATGTACCACCAAAGAGGTGTTTTATTCTGGGGAGTTCATGAAACTTTGGTTTTAGAAGGAATTTGACTTTGTTAACCATATAAGTTCTCTGGGATTGACATTTACTGATTCTCTACTTTATAGCTGGCTGCAGCTGTGCCTTTGGCAGCTTTATTTTCTCTTTCATTATAACAACAAGGGTAGTTGGTATATGGCACATGCCCAGAGTGATGTGTGGTTTGGGGTTTCTCCATTTCAATGCATCCCAGTTTTTAATTTTTGAGATTGTAAATTTTCCCAGGTCTCTGTTGGGCTATTTTTTTTTCTGTTTCTGCTGCTGCCCACTTTTTGTATTTGTCACCATGAGCTAGAATTCTTATCAGAAAGTAACCAAGCAAGGGTGAGAGAGGGTGACCGACTTCAGTCTTAAAATGTGATACTTCTTTCACCAAACTGCACAAAATGTTGTAGACAAGAGGTTGAAGCTTTTGAACAAATGTGCATTTTGAAATTATTTGGATATTTCCCCCTCCATATGCTCCTGGTCCTAAGTCAGTACTGCTTGTGCTATCCAAATTAATCCCAAAGAAATGTAAATAGCCAACGAACAACACTGTATCCTAATTTTAAAATTGAAATCTAAATTTAGGTCAAAATGTGCTCCTCAAAATTACCCTAGAGTTTTATTAGAAATAAGGGGTATCGGTGATGCAGCGAGCTACCGACAAGCCCTTCACGCAGTTCTCATCAGTTTCTATAATGATTTTGACATTTCATCAAAGCTCAGGAGGAAATCAGCAGTTATTTATTTGACTTTAAAAATCACAGCATGTCAGAATGTACTCAGGTGACTACAAATGCAGTGCTTTGAAAGAGAAGAACTGCGGTGGGTGTACATCACAGCTAAAATTAAAGCAAGTGTCAATGTCAGCCACAAAGTGACAGGCTCACACAAGCTGCCTACATTTAATAAATCATATTTCATTTGGCTAGAGTGACCAGAAAATTTTGAAGATGTGAGCTTATCATAGAAAAGAGCTACTTAATTATTTGTGGATTTTGGACTTTATTTTATTAAAAATTTTTTAATTGTTATTCTATTATAGTTGTCCTAATTTTACTCCCTTTTCCCCCTTCCACCCAGTCCACCCCACCCCCACAGTCAATTCCCACGCTGTTGTCCATGTCCGTGGGTCATTCATACATGTTCTTTGACTAGTCCCTTCCCCTTTGAAAAGAGCTACCTAAAATAAAAGTCTAGAGGAAGCTAATGCAGTTGAAAAAGCAGCAAAATTATATCACTACAGTGTTAGGAATAGTAAAGCAACTGCTATTTATTTGGTGCATACAATGGGCCAGATACCATACACCAAAGCATGACATCTGTACTCTCTCTTTGGTCTCCAATTCAACCTTATGAGCATGCTCCATTTATTACTGAGCATACAGACTCAGGGAGTGAAAAGTTGAGATTAGAAACCAATACCTATCACATTTCAGAGCCTAGTCTTCTAAACTTCAACTATTTTACATGGGTGTTGTATCAGGTGTGACCTTGGAGAAGATACTTTCCTTCTCTGGAAATGTATCCATATGTATAATGAGCAGACTTGACTGTGGGTTTTCTTAACTCTAAAGTTTTTTTTTTTTTTTAAAGAAACAATGGGTACATAGGCTCTTTAGATGGGATAACGTGTTGTAAAGAAGTGGGGGAAGCTGATGTGAAAAGAGTGTGCAGGCTAAATAGGAATTTAGAACTTGAATGGATACTCTAGCTTGTGATGTGAGCCCTTCCTCTATCTACTTCTGGCCAGTTTGCATTTTTCTCACCACCCTTGTTTGTTATTCTGGGCTTGAGGAAGCCCTAGAGGCATGGAGAAGAGTATCTAGACATGAGAAGAGAAGATTCTCCGTTGTCATTTCCTATTATTAGCACACTAGTCCTTGGAGGTGAGCACATCCAAATGGAGTGGATCCAAAGGAATGAAGGCAAAGAAAAAGTGCTGCAATGAGAGTCAAGAAACTGGCCATTGAGAAATGCTGATGTGGAGTAAAAATAAAAAAAAATTTATTTTTTCCCTTTCTCCAGCAGATTTTCAGTGTAATATCAATGTAATGAATAATGTTTGTAATATTTACTTTGATAGAAAAATTAGATTATATACATAAAAAACAAAAACTAAATCATCCACAATCCCACTGACTAGAGAACTCAATATTTTTATGTATATTGTTCCAGATTTTATCAATGTCCAGATTTATTATTATTATTTTTTCTTTTTTTAGAAAGGGGAAGGGAAGGAGAAAGAGGGAGAGAAACATCAATGTGTGGTTGTCCCTCGCTTGCCCCCCACTGGGGACCTGGCCCACAACTCAGGCATGTGCCCTGACTGAGAATCAAACTGGCGACCCTTTGCTTTGCAATCCAGTGCTCAATCCACTGAGCTACACCAGCTAGGGCTCAATGTTCACATTTAAAAAATCTAACTAGGCTATCATTAGAACATTTCATAATAGGATTTTCCATTTGAGCAAACCTTTACAATCATCTTCGTAACTGTTCCAGGGCCTCGAGCGACTTAGAAATACATGCTACACCTATGTCCTTAATATTGTAGTCTGGAATACTTGTTACCTACCCAAATAAGAAATTCTACTACAAGATATTCCTATGGTAGGTTCCAAAGAAAAGTATGTGGCATATTATGAGGCATTTTCCTTTCTCATACTAATAGTTCCAGAATGCTTCTCTGTTTCTCAGCACCTTTAGGAAGCAGTGGTGAGGGAGTGGGGTAAACAATTCCCATTATTCAGATTGCTATTTTATATAGTGAGAGTTTGATATTAGTAATCTAGACTGAAAATGGGAAAGATAACATGGGTACTTCCATATTATCAGTCTCTGGCCTGTGACTGTTACAGAGCAACAGAAGGTCTGCCGCCTTATGGAAAGATGCCTCTCAAAGCCAGAGATTTGTGAAAAGGAAAGGAAATGTTTATTTAATGCTATACAGAGCTAAAGTAGACTTAACATCTTCATTAAAATATCAAAGTCCTTTAGGACACCCACAGATGCCCACAATGCTTCCTAACTCCCTCTGCCCTAAGTCAGGGTACCATAATTGCAAGGAAGAGAAGCACACGTCCGGGATCCAGGCTCTTGACACCGTCAGCTGTGTCGTCGTCCAGGCAGGATCTCTGGTTAATCTGAAGCCATGTGGCACCTTCTCATGGCCTACTGGCAAGAGTTCTTTCACCCTTCTTCCAGGCAAAATCTCTCTTGTTCCCAGGCCACGCAGCCAAAGGGAGCACCCCAAAGCCGAGTGGTCCTTTTTCTACCAAAGCTGTGGGGAAGGGGTCCCCACTCTGGCAAAGCCACGTGTCTCTCCCTCTTCACCAAAGCTGTAGGGGTCTGTACTCTGGTGAAGCTGCGTGGATTTGCTCCTCTGGCAAAGCTGTGAGAGGGTCTCTACTCAGGCAAAGCCAGGTGGCAATTCTCTGCTAAAGCCACATGGTGATTCTCCCTCACAGGGCTGTGAGGGTCCTAACTCTGGTGAAAGCACGTGGATTCTCACTCAATGGCTGCCGAATCTCCGTTTAAATCCCCGTGCCAAATCTCTCTGTACCCCCATTTCCAACTCCTCTTACAATGAGTTACACCTGCCAGCATTCCCATATATTCCAAGTTTATTGGGATGCCATTATGAGTCTGGGCAGGTGTGTCCCCATGTTCTGTAGCCAATCTTCTCCAAGCTCCCACACAGGCGTTTTAACTTGGGGTTCCTCTCCCAGTCACATCTTGGGGGGGACTCCTTTCCATCCCCCTGGCTCAGAGCAAGGCCACAGCTGTTTAACACATCTAAGCCACCAGCCAAAGGCTATAGATATGTTAAATGACCATGCCATGGATTAGCAGCTCTGCATGTCCCTGCTCCATGTGTCCCTTCCCCCAACTCATACCTGTGGGGGAAGGGGTGAGGACATCTT